>MU224257.1:1293737-1333536 GCA_018584345.1 Thuja plicata | reverse complement strand
CTAGAATATCATCAGATGTATGGGTTTTACTTTTGAAACTAGACTTTGTCATTTTACCTTTTTGACAATTTTTGCACATGATGTTGTCTAGCTTTGTCATCGTTGGTAAGCCTCTTACACTTCTTCTGCTTATTTTCATCATGTTGTCAAAATTCACATGACAATCTTTTGTGCCACAACCATATGTCTTCCTTTCTAGTCATTAAGCAAGTGGTGTTAGTATCATTCAGATAGAATAAGTTGCATTTAGTCTGTTCACCGGTGCCAATCAGTTTTCCTAATTCATTGAAGATCTTTGCCTTCTTGTTCTCAAATGCTACTTTGTGACCTGAATTATTCAGCTAAGAAACACTCAAGAGATTATAATTCAATCATTTTACCTAATAAGCATTTTCACGTTTAATCAGGTTATTCAGCATTATAGCTCCTTTACCTTCAACCGGACAAGGTGTATCATTACCCATTCTTACTGTACCACCATTATATGCTCAAAAGTGTTGAAATTTTCTTTGTCACCAGTCATATGGTGAGTGCAGCCACTATCTATAATCCAGATATCATTCTTGCTAACCTTAGATATGAGTGCAGTTTCTTCATACCTTTCATCTTCATCTGAATCATCCTTCACAGCTACATATACCATCTCGATGTCATCATCAGGTTCGGTGTCAATATCTTCATCTTTGCAAGCAGCTAGGTAGCTAGCCTTCTTGCCTTTATCCTTGTAATCTCGGGTATCCTTTCTTTTTAATTGTCGATAACCTCTGTAATCTTTGTTATCACCTCTGTCAGATTTCTTCTCAAAAGATCTGTCATATTTTCTTCCGTTAGGACATCTTGCAGCAAAGTGTCCAATCTCTTTACAATTAAAGCATACAAGTGGTAACTTGCCTTTGTATTTCCCTCTACCTCTTTGCATTCTCCTTGCTATGAGTGCTTCTATTTCATCTAGAGCTTCTTCTTCACTTTCACTTTCATTATCTCTTCTAGATGAGTATCTTTGACTGGATTTGTTTATTCTCTTAGAAGACTTAAATGAAGACTTTAAGTTTGGTAAGACACTATTATCAAAGTTATTCATCTCAAATGAAATCAATCTACCAATTAAACTATCAAGAGTAACTGTATTGTTTGTTACTGCTCTCATTTCTTGAATAGCAGAAACTCTAATAGCATATACAGGCAATAAGATTCTTAAGATTTTACTTACCACTGTCTTGTCTTCAAGTGTACCTCCAACTCCTCGTATAGCATTGACTACTTCTTTTATTCTTGTGTTGTACTGTGTGATGTTTTCTCCTTCTTTCATTCTGAGATCATCAAATTTTCCTCTAAGGCTTTCTGCCTTGGCTCTCAGAATATTTGTATCATCGACATGTACAAGCTTCAGTTTGTCCCACATTTTCTTTGCAATTGTGCAATCTTTGACATCTTCAAATTCAGCATCGGAGAGAGAGGAAGAAAACTCTATGACCATGCAGTTGTGTTCATGCTTCACTCTCAATTGATCTACTGTTAATGGTCCTTTGGGAAACATATATTCAGTAGCTAAGTATTGAGTAATATCATTACCAATACCTAATAAGTGGTCTTATCCTGCTTTGCCATGAAGCAAAGTTGTCTTTGATCAACTTGGGCACATCTTGTCTGTTCATCTTGTGATCTTTACTTAGGTCTTGAAACCTTCCTTCTAAGCACACAAGCTCTGATACCAATTGTTAGTAATAACTGAGAGGGGGGGTAAATCAGTGGCCTCAAAAATTTATCCTTTTAAACTTTAACCACCAATCAAATGAATCTCAGATTATTAAGTCCCTACAAGATGCATGTCATGAAATACTTATAATGATTAACTGTCTGTCGGTTTACCTTTTCTGTCTTTATTCTCCTTGATAACTGATAAGCAGTAAAACTTATTTACTGATACTCAGTAAATATGCAGAGTATACCAATCAATCCAGAAATGCATATGTGAAATGTAAAACAATAAAGTAATAAACCATACACACATAACACAGATTTTTAACATGAAAACCCTGTTAAGGGAAAAAAGCCACTAGGACCGGTACCCCAAATTTTCACTCTTTTGAAGTGAGCCCTGTTAGGAGCCAACCTTGTTAAAGGTTACAAACACACTATTAGGTGTGACCTTGTTAGAGGATTTTAATATGAGTCTCACTTGATATCTAGCATGTATATGCTACCAATATTGATCAACCTTTATGGGCACAATAGGTATCTAGCATATCTGGTGCTACCTAACTGCATCAGCCTCCTCCTTAGACTGTGTGTCGGTATCGGACACTCAATGCTATCTTCATTATAAAAAATTTGGCAATCTGTTAGGATATACCTCAAATGTAGAAGATTGTTAAGTCCTGCTCTGTTAAGAGACTTGATGCTTCAATGGTTAAACTAAAACACAATGACTTGTTTCTAATGCAACTTGAATTGCAGATTTTCAAATTTATTTAAGTACATTACCTCTCTGATTAATGTATCAATTCAATTATTTGTGCTCCACACTTTCTTCTCTTTGATGTTGTGCTTCACTGTTCGTCGATGTTCGCAGAATTCTTAGCTCTTCTTCAGCTTGATTGATCAGAACTGTATGAAGTTATCCTTCATCAGTTTCTCTTCAGCATCCTCTTTCTATTCACTCTGCTTCCCGTGTATGTGAATTCTTACGAAAATAAATTATGCCTGTCTCTTATATAGACATGATATTCCTTAATTCTTGATTCTTGATTCTTGATTCTTGGCGTGAAAAACAATCCACCCAATTTGATTTAAAGTTTTAACTCCTGATTTATCTCGTAGTTATCTTCTTGCCAACTGTACAAATCTTCTTTAAATCAATTACTCAACTCTGGTTGAATAAAAAAAATAAAACAACCAGTTAATTCTATCCTTAAGCTCTGCCAACTAGATATTTTGTCATTTTCTGAACTCTCTGTTCTGTCGGTCAACTCTGCAGTTAGTCGTCGGTGATAACTGCCAGTTCGGACAGTGTGACTCCAGTTAACTTCGAGATCTCCGTCCGTCGGGCATCATTGGATTTTGCTCATCGGGCATCTCTATTTTCACCCTGTCGAGCATCCTGTGATTTTACTTCGTCGGACAATACTGTCTTATGCTCGTCAGGTATCACTATGACTTTTGTTCTTTGCTTTTACCGATGGTGTGCACTATGTCGGTGTTGTCTGTCACTTAGTGAATACTTAACTTTTATGCATTGTTGAAAGCATAACCTTTGTTCCATTGATTCTCTGAAGTCTTTGACATTATGTACATGACCGTACATATGATATCAAATTGACATCAATGACAATACAAACCATTAACTGATTTAATGCCTTGCATTATCTTCAACTTAACATTATCAAACATTCAATCAGTTACTTGTCATCAGTTTTTCATTTTATTTGGGCATGTGATGGGCATATGTATCTTCAGTCATGGGGCACATATATGTGCATGGTTTTACCATGCCTTTTTTGCGTCAGAATAGCTAGTGTTGAAGAGAATGATACGGGGCGAATGAAAATAGTGATGGTAAGTTTGAACAGGAAGGGAAAGGGTAAACGGTTACAGGAGTAGATATGGGAGAGGTGGGTTGGGTGGACCCCACGGTATGACACACTAAATGGTCAAATATTAGTGTGTGATGTTTAAGTCGTGGCATGTAGTACCTCAACCAGATCTCAAGTGTAGAAATCATATTACAAAGATCTTGACCACTAAGGGCTTGGATCATCCTTTGATTGTAGGTAGTGTCGACAATATAGTGATATTGTCAAGGAAAATTTCAATACTCATGGAGTCATATTGATGTAAGACCACCCTTGGGTTGTTGGCAATCTTGCATCACCCAAAAATATTTCCTTTCAGTTTTCTCTTATTTTCTTATTTTTGTGTTCAGGTAGTGTGCCTTGGTTTTGGATCATTTGTTGTTGCAAACTTTAGGATTTTTTCTCGACATCATGTTTACTTATGTCTGGGTTCGCACCTCTTTTGGATACTTCATTGTTGATATATTAAAGATTCACGGCCGGTTCTGTGTGTTCTTCATGCTCTAATGGTCAGATGGAGTTTTTCGGTCTTGCGAAGTAATTTCCGGTCGGCAAAGTTTAGTGGTTCATATCTGGATGTTCCTAGATCTTTGGACGATGTCTCTCTCAAATTGTGTCGCATTTCTACATCTTGGCATTAAGATCTTTATGATTTTGATCCTGACCTATATTGTGGTATTACATTTTCTTACTCTTGAAAAATGTAATTGATCTGGCTGACTTATGATATGCAAAGGCTCTATATATTGAGTCTCTTGATCTTTGTTTGGGGCGGTTCTCATTATTGGAGGAAGATGACCTTTGCAGGTTAGCATTAGGGTTTAGATTTAGATATTTTTGTAACTAGGCATGTATGTCAAAAAATTTTAATCTGCATGTTGCAGGCCAATATGATTTAAATACTTATTTTGGAGATAATGTGAAGATCTGTTGTAGCATCTTCATTGTCTTTTCTTGTTCCTGAATTGGTTGTTTCCATTGTGTTGAGTCTAGTTGCATGGTTGGACCATATCCATTGGGGAAACTTAGTCCATGACAGCACCAAGTGGTATCAAAGCAAGGTTGATGTTCTTGTGTTAGCAGATTGAGTTTTTGAGCTTGCAAAGACCTTGTTGTGCTAGTAAGTAAAAGTCATAGGACGGAGGTTTCTATTTTTTCTAGTTCTTTGCATCATGGGGATTTGATAGATTGGATTGATAAATTAGAAGATTACTTTGAGCTTAAGGATATCAGAGATCCACAGAGAGTTAGAATAGCACAGACTAAGTTGAAGGGTCATGTTGCCTTATGGTGAAAATAATTGCAGAAAGATAGAGAAGAGAATGGTGAAATCAAAGTTACTAGATGGAGAGTTATGGTTTCTAGGTTAAAAACTAAATTCATTCTTGAGGATTATAAATTAGAATTTTTTAAGAAGTTACATAACTTGAAGCAGAATGATATGAGTGTGAAGGAATACAATGAGGAGTTTTATAAGATGACAAACATATATGGACATCAAGAGATATCGAAAGAGAAGGTAGCTAGGTATATTGATGGCTTGAGATTTAATATTCTGGATTAGCTAAGTATGTTGAGGATTTCTACAGTGGAGGATGTTTATCAGTATGCATTGAGGGAAGAAGATAAGTAGAAGAGGAGACAGGGTAACCCTGTTGGCATCTGATGAAGATGATCATATCCTAGATCATGTGGTGAATGTTGTAGTGTTTTCATTATTTCCGACAAATATACTTCACAGGTCTGATTAGATTTATCGGTGATGAAGGTGATTGCACATGAATTTTACTAAGTGTTCAGTGTACCGATGATAATAGAGTCAGTCAGGATAAATTCAGTGTGTAGTTATAATCTAAAGGATTCAAATGATGTAATCATGTAGATAGTATCCACAGAGTCATGTTTACCTACATCTATAATTGTGTAAACTGATTCAACGTGCAGATGGATATTTGAGGCAAACACAAGTGATATCGGCAAGAACAGTCAACCGGTCCAGTCAAGGTGATGAAATTAAGGTAGCGATCAATTACAAGTCAAAGTTTGATTTATTTGTGAATTATATTATTGAGGGCCAACCTTGAGGAGTTCAATTTCCTATTTTGGCGTGATCTCTTATGAATTTTTGTTTGGATTTGGAGGCCGACTCAGGTAACACATTTTAGGGTTATTCCATTGACCTAAATGTGGTTATAAGAGATGAAATCAAGTAGTTGTTGAGAGTAATTGTTGATGCGATTATTTCATTGGTTGAATTGAATGTTTGTATGAGTAGAGAAGTGATTTGAGCAGTGTTGAATCAGATCTATCAAGCAAAGTGTGCTACTTTTATATCATTTCATTTGAGCTCATTCTCAAGGCAAGTCCTAATCGGCTTGTGATCAAAATCCTCTAACAAGGTTAATCCTAACAGGGTATGCAGGATCCTAATAGGTCTGGGGACTAAATCCTCTAACAGGGTGACTCTCAAAAGGAGTTTCAAATCCCTTAACAGGGTAGTTCCTAACAGGACTTTTGTAATAGCTTCTATTCGGGCTAAAGATACTCTTAACCGGATATACCCCTAACAGGGTGGTGTAATGCTCCTAACATGGTAGATCTTATTGGTGTACTAGTGATATTTATGGATGATAATTCCCACTGTGGTTTTTCCCTCTAATAGGGGTTTCTATGATAAAAGATTGGTGTCTTTGTGTTGATTTCATGGATGAATGTTTTGATATGATTTTATTTTATATTTATCTTTGCATATTGGTTATTTTGGAAGTTGATGAAAAGATTTTATAGATCTGTGATTGCACTGATTCACTCCCCCCCCCCCCCCGCTCTCAGTGCCTTATAAGATTAACAAACCCTAGAAGAAGTGAGAAACAAATAAGTGGCAATGGAAAAGAGAAGCAAACCATTAAGGTTGAGCCAAATCATAGAGCACCTAGAAGAGGGAATGGTAGCAAGGAATTCAAAGATACTTGTTTCAAGTATGGTGGCAGGGGACATAGGACTTTTCAATGTTCTAAAGGCTCTAGTAAGAACGTGGGTAGACAGAATCTTGTGGCACATGAGGAGTCGGCTACTGATGACCTTTTGGTAAATAAAGCAGAACCTAAGATGGGAGAATCTCTTATTCTTAGGGGAGTCATGTTGAGTAGGAAATAAGTTGAGCCTATACAAAGGAGGAATTTGTTTAGGATTAATTGTAAATTAGAAGGTAAATGTTGTAAGGTTGTTTTGGATAGTGGTAATACTGATAATTTGGTATCAGAAGAGATGGTACATAAGCTTGGTCGGGAAAAGCTTAAACATCCTTGTCTTTATGGTCTAAGTTGGTTTTCAGATGAGCATGTGGTGGAGGTAAAAGAACAATGTTTGGTGAACTTTAATATTGGCTCGTACAAAGATGAGGTATTGTGTGATGTGGTATCTATGAGTGCTTATCATGTTCTATTGTGCAGACCTTAGCAATATGATAGAGGAGTTGTTCATGATTGCAGAAGTAGCTTGGTCAAAATAGAGAAGGAAGGACAGAAGTTTAATTTAGTTCCCTTAAAGGAGGCAAAGGGGAGAGTTGCAAGGAATTTGAGAATTGTGAAGAGTTATTGTTCAGAGAAGCATAATATAAAGCTTGTTATGGATTTGAAGAATGATCTTGGAAGCTGATCTTAGAACTGGTTGGTAGCAGATTGCAGGAAGGGTAAAGTGAAGGGGCAGAAGGCTTTGGTTGCTGGTCAGATGAAGTCTTTTGACAGAGGTAAATCATTTGTGCGAAAGAGAGGAGGTAGTGGTATAAATTCTGATGTTGATGTGCGGTATGACAGAAAGAGTACAGAGAAGAGTAAGTGGATGGATCTGACAAAAGGCAAAGCAGAAGTGTAGAGAAGGATAGTTGCAGATAAAGAGGATATTTGGATTAAGAATGTGCATGGGATTTATGTCCCACATCCTGGAAAAAATTCATAAGTTTATCTTATGGAACATTATCTTCTCACCAGGGGTGTCTGATGCAGGAGCATCCTTGGGTCATTGGCAATCTTGCATCACCCAAAAATATGTCCTTTCAATTTGTTCTTGTTTTCATTTTTTGTGTTTAGGTGGTGTGCCTTGGTTTTGGATCATTTGTTCTTGCAAACTTTAGGGTTTGTTCTAGACATCATGTTTTACTTGTGTCTGGGTTCCCACCTCATTTGGATACTTCGTTGTTGAGATATTAAAGATTCATGGTCATTTATGTGTGTTCTTCATGCTCTAATGGTCAAATGGAGTTTTCTAGTATTGCGAAGTAATTCCCGGTCGCCGAAGCTTAGTGGCTCATATCTCGATGTTTATGGATCTTTGGTCGGTGTCTCTCTTAGATCGTGAGTCATTTCTACATCTTTGCATTATCTTTATGATTTGGGTCATGACCTATATTACGGTATTACGTTTTCTTACTCTTGGAAAATGAAATTGATCTAGTCATCTTATGAGTTACAAAGGCTCTATATATTGAGGCTCTTGATCTTTGTTTGGGACAGTTCTTAGTCTTGGAGGAATATGACCTTTGGAGGTTAGCATTAGGGTTTAGATCTAGATTTCTGTTGTAACCAGGCATGTATGCCCAAAGTTTGTAATATGCATGTTGCAGGCCAATATGATGTAAATACTTGTTTTGGAGATAATGCAAAGATTTGTTGTAGCATCTTCATTGTCTTTTTTGTTCCTGAATTGGTTGTTCCTGTTGTGTTGAATCTAGCTGCATGGTTGGACCATCTCCATTGGGGAAACTTTGGTCATGATTGTACCACATATCCTACCAGTGGAGGCAAGGAACCTCCTCCTCATGCTTCCTTCCCTCTAAATTTTGTTACAATCCAATATCAAAAATGTTAAATAGTTTAAACAAAAATGATAATAAATGTGCAGTTGATGGTAGGTACCACCAACAATGTTTTATTCTCTGTTAAATTTTTTAAGCCTATTCCCTTGCATTTAGAATAAAATTTAAAACAAGATCCATTAACATAACTCGATGTACAAAAGCCAAAAATAACATTAACTGGGGCAGAATATATAAGTTTGGAGAATTTTATATGTAGAAATGCTTCTATATTCCACACACCCTTTTTTCAATCATAGATTACATATGTCAATTTATAGGAATTAGATCTTTGACACTATAGCAAGACTCCTACAATGACTCCCTTACATGAGGATAAAAAAAACCAAACTATTACATAAACATGTGTAAATAAACAAACTAACCTACTTATCACTTGATATTCTAATAAAAATAACTAATGATGTAATAATCCTAACAAACATGTGAACACTAACAATAGTTCTTCCAACAACCCCTCTTAGTGTGAACATTGGCGAGTAGTTACATCACATGAATTGGAAACAAAATTGCATGTCTACACATAACTTTAGGTCTACATATTGTGATCTGAATCTTGTTGCACATGATCACCTACATACAAGAATTTATCTCACTTTCACTTTCAGCAAACTTTTCACCAACCAATCACACTTCCAAAAATTCGGATAGTTAGAGGATATTTGTAGTCAACTATACAATTGTTTACAATATCGATGATGTCCATATTCTCCTCCTTTCAAACTTTAGCAATTTCAACTATAGTAAGCCCATTTTTTAGCTCATGAATTTGATTCAAACAAAAGCACCTCTCATCAACCTTGCAGTTTTACCACAAACCTGGACACGAATAGGAATGCACTCATTGTTACACTGTGAGGTTGACCTTTTCTTGTTTTCATTAATGGTTGTCATTGATGTCAACATATCCAATGTATTGAGATGGTTCATTTATGATTTGGCTATCGGTAATGGTGTATCGGTAGAAGTGTTCACCAAAATATGTGTTTCACGTGTTCATCCTTATATGTGTCAGTGATGGTCTCTTTTAGTGTGCAACATATGGTGGAATGTCCATTTTGGATTGGTCCTATCTTGGATGTGTTCATTGTGTTTCAGTCGATGCATTTGAATCATAACGTATAGATCTTATATGTTGGTAACAAAGATCTCAAAGATTGTGCAAAGTGTGCTGATATGTGTGAAGCATGTTGTGTTGAGCGAGGTAGTCCATGTTTCATTCCTTACCACCGCGGGAATGTTTAGGTTTGACCTATTTCAAATTGATTTAGGTCGACTTGGTTGATGGCATCAAGCAATATAAAGAGTGATATTCCTAGTTGTTGGTGT
This sequence comes from Thuja plicata, assembly GCA_018584345.1. Lineage (NCBI taxonomy): Eukaryota > Viridiplantae > Streptophyta > Pinopsida > Cupressales > Cupressaceae > Thuja > Thuja plicata. Next base: position 1,323,762 of record MU224257.1, on the reverse strand, counting down.
GTTGCTTGGATGCGAATAATATGCGAAATGAATGTGAGTCTGACAAGTAAAGATATGTGTGTTGATGTATGTGTGATTTGATACAATTGGTAGAAAATCGTTATATCATTATGTATTTCAAAGTATCAGTGACAGTGACTTCATTGGTGGATTATTTCTTTCATTTCTTATATTCTAGTAGTGAGTTCATGTGTATTGGTAGTGAGTCTATTTGCAATTGGCAGTGAGTCTTTCTTATTTCTAGGTAGTGAACCCAACCAACAGTGAGCCAACCCGCATTGAGCCCCTTTTTAAAAATCGCCCTAAGAGGTGTCACCTTAACCGGTGTTTATTTCATGAGAATTAGCTTCTTCATGGTTTTTCCCATTTTGGGTTTCTACGTGAATTTTGGTGTTCATTGTGTTAATGGTTTTGTGTTTTCATGTTTATATCTATTATAAGTTTCTGAATTGTTCAAGTGCTTACCAGTTTAGTAAAAGTTTTTAATAAGTGTTTATGAATTTAACTGGTTCACCCCCCAACCCCCCTCTCAATTATTTTGCAGGTTCAACACTCATTTCTTCATCTCATATTGTTTTTTGGATTTCCACTAACCATTTAGAAATCCATGAACTGCATTACACTAGTGTTTAAGTTCAATACAACACTTCACACCAAGAGGTTGCATAATAAAATAAGACACGTGAATAGAAATAGCCAATGTTGTTGATTGTGCTACTTGATCAACATCTAAGAAATTGTCAGAGTCACACAACAACAACAACAACAAAAAATTCCACAAAGATGATAAGAAACCTTGTTGGTGATTGAGAAGAGGAGATTGAGTGTCCTCCCTTCGTTGCCTCTTGCCTCCAATTAGATATTCTACTTTTTTTTCAATCACTTTCAAGCTCAATTTTGAAATGGTCCCCCCTTGAGATGGAAATTGCGTACAAGTGATAATGCATCCAATTACAATTGAGGCAATTTTCATTTTTTATATTTGTTTGACACAACAATGGACTACACAAAAGAATACACTTTGAATATGAAATATATCTTCTTAAAAATTGACGATAATTAAAGAGTGTTATTAAAACAACTTCAATTTTTAATATAACTAGAAGTTATTTTTTATTACTAAAGCAACCTAGCAAGGGAGCTAACCCTTAAACCACCACAACCCAAGGGTTGTCCAAAATAACTATTTACAATAAGGTCAAGAAAGATCATTGATAGTAGACTAGTAACATAGCTTCTAATCTGCATCAAGAAAGGGTAGACAGCTCACCCACCACCTAGGCAGGAGAGTGAGAGTTTGCAAAGTGATTTTTGTTAGTATGTGGTGATTCATCATGCTATATTATACACTCTTTGCAAATCATTTTTGGTTAACGCATCAAGCATTTCCCTAGGTTAACTTGTCAAGCTTAGTTAACTCGTCAAGTATTTCCCTAGGTTAACTCGTCAAGCATTTTTAGGGTTAATTGGTTAACTGATATTGGTAAGCCACTTAAAAAGCCTATAAATATGTGGTGGTGTATTGTCGAATGATCAAATTGTAATTTGTTTTTCGTTGGATAATAAAATAAGTGGACGATTGTTTCTCTAGTGGATGTAGCCCAATTGGGTGAACCACGTTAAAACTTTGTGTTATTGTATTTTTGTCTTCTCTTAATTTATACATTATCTTAATATTATTTATTGCTCATATTTGTCTAAACCCTAACAACTAGTACCAGAGCGGTGTATACTTCAGTGATTTGCCAGGAAATCTCATATTCAAGTGGGAGCAATGGCAAAGGAAGGAAGGCTTAAGGTTGATAAGTTCAATGGCCAAAACTACCAACTATGGAAGACGCAAATGGAAGATCATCTTTATCAAAAGGATCTTTACCTACCGTTGGGTGGAAAAGCAAAGGTGTCGACTATGTCAAACGAACAATGGGGGGTTCTTGATAGGAAGGCACTAGGAGAAATACGGTTGTGCCTCGCATTGTCGGTGATTCTCAATATAGCAAAAGAAACAACAATAGAGTGTCTAATGAAGGCATTAGACAAAATATATGAGAAACCCTCAGCCTCAAATAAAGTATTTCTTATGCAACATTTATTAAATATGAAGATGCTAGAAGGTGGGTCTGTTACAGGTCATTTAAATGAGTTTAACATGGTTACTAGTCAGCTAAGTTCTATAAAAGTAAATTTTGATGATGAGGTTAGGTCTTTGTTGATTTTATACTCATTGCCTAAAAGTTGGAATGGCTTGGTCATGGTTGTAAGTAACTTTGTCTTTGGTTCAAACACTTTAAAGTTTGATAATGTTCTTGGTGTTATCCTTAGCAAGGAAATGCGACAAAAAAGAACAGGGGAAACATCAGGTAATTCTTTGACTGTTAAGAACATAGGACAACAAAAGGAAAGAGGAAAGAGTCCAGGTAATCGTGGGAAATCTAAGAAAGGCAAATCCAAATCTAGGGTAAATGTGGAGTGTTGGCATTGTGGATAGAAAGGACATCTGAAGAAAGATTATTGGTCTCGACAGGGAAAACAAGGAGGTGGACAACAAGAAAATAACAAGGAAGCAAATGTAGCAAGTGATGTGTTACAAGATGCATGGATTATTTCTTTGGATAATAATACTGATCTTGGGTGTTAGCTTCAGGGGCTTCTTTTCATGCCACACCCGATAGAAAATATTTTCTAGACTATGTTCAAGGGGATTTTGGCCAGGTTTATTTAGGTGATGATGCACCATGTAAAATTGTTGGAAAGGGAAACATACAGATAAAATTACCAAATGGTAATCAATCGTTGTTGAAAGAGGTGAGACATGTTCCTGATTTGAGAAGAAATTTAATATCAATAGGACAATTGGGAATTGATGTTTGCACAGTCATTCACAGATAATTTATGGAACGTTACTAAAGGTTCTGATGCAAAGTGGGCAGTAGGAAGCCTCCAAATGGTTCAAAAATAGGGCAATGTACCCCAAACACCAACTCTTCAAGGCCAAAGTGCTTCACACTTATCACAAGTGTGAGAAAGGACTTGGTTAAGGTTATCACAACCCCAAAACCCCAAGGACAACCTAATCACTAGGTTTCACCAATCCTACAACACCAACTACCAAGGTTGGCTTCACAAGCACTTGACCCAAATTCACAATATTACCTCCCCAAAGTAACTTATAGGACCAGGGGTGACCTATGCTCAAAGGTGTGGTCTATTTATGTCCCTACCATATAGTTCCAATGGTTCTTTCACTCAATTGCAACCCATAAGACATAGTTGCTTCACAAACCCAAGACTAGGCTTGTAGCCTTTTCCCGAAGGAAAATTGACCTTAAATGAGATTCTTCCACATAACCCCCTAAATTGATTAGGGATTTAGACACCCTTTATGGCCTAGGACTTTGGACTCAAACTCTAGAACATGGAAATGAGAAAGAGACAGGATGACACACAAAATTGCATCTGCAATTAGGGCTAATAAGGCCTCCACTTACACTACAAGTGCCTTTAGGATGAATCCAAATTCCAAAATAATGATTGGATCATGTGAGGGTGTGTACAATGGTCTCCTCCTCCGACTTAGAGCCTCTAATGAATCCCCAAACTAGAGTTATGACTGTTGTCCTAATTCTGGATTGGTGCATACATAAGGATATACACCTAGGGCATCATTGTGACTCCATCTCCCTGCATTTTGGAAAACCTATCCTGCAGAATCTTAAAGATAATCATATAAACATGATTTCCACCAAGGGTCATTGAGTTCCCATGGTGGAAAAGTGAAATACACTCAATTATTTCCTAAACCCTGATTTAGGGCCTACAAACCAGGCAGTGAGTTTGCAAATTCAATAACTTTTAAACTAAGATTGATCGACACGAGACCAAAGGAAAATGAAATAAGTTCACAGAACTAACCCTTGGTGTCAAACTTTCATGTCCTTCTATCCGTACCCGACCGTACACAAAGATTGTTTCTCGGGAATGCAGGAAAATGGTTATATTTTATTAATTTCAAAATGTCAAATTACATGATTAGCCTACCACCCGCCTGAAAGGGCTTTTGTAGGAACTCCCAACAGTTACATAACATATTTGAACCGATTTGACTGTTTGGGAGTTTTTTTTCAAAAAATTGTCAAGTTTTCTCAAAAGTTGCTTGATGACAACTTTTGAGCAACTTTTACATATTTTGCAATTTTGCAAATATGATGACCAAACTTGGTCACAATGTTATTTTTGTGATCCCTAGTGGATCCAAACATGAAAAAATGTAAAAACAAATCCTAGGGTTTTGGACCATTAATGACCAAGTTGACCAAGGGCTCATAAGGTGCCAAACTTGGAACTATGGCCTTACAAGGTGGTCCAGTGATTAACCCAATGTCTTGATATCACTAAAGGCCTCTGAGGACCTTGAGGGAACCCCTACGTTCCATAGGAACACTTCGTTCATTCAGGGTGCTCCTGCACCATACTCCCCATGAGATTTGAACTCAAGTTCCCACTTGAGGATAACTGGTCAACAGTGGTTCCATGTTGTTGGATCTGGTCCTCTTTCATCCAGGTAGCATCTATTGGAGGGAGTCCTTTCCATTTCACTAAGTACTGCATGTACTTATTCGTCCTTGTCTGCTTCAATACTTTGGATGCCAAAATTGTGTCCAACTCCATTTGTTTTCTTGGTGGGAGATCTGTCACATAGTCTCCATCATCTTCAAGTGTGATCCCTGCACATTAGTAATGTCTGCAACACACTTGTAAGGAGTGAGGTCTGCAATATTAAAAATAGGAGAAATCAGTAAAGTAGGGGGCAAAGAAATTTCATATGCATTTTCACCCATCTTGGTGAGGATTGTGCAAGGTCCAATTTTCTTCATGTGCAACTTTGAATATCTGCCTTTAGGGAGTCTCTCCTTCCTTAAGTATGCCCATACCTTATCTCCAACTTTGAAATGAACTTCTCTCCTTCTCTTGTCTGCTTGTGCTTTGTATTTCATAGTTGACTGTTGTAGTGTCTCTTTTACTTTTGTCTGCACTTTAGAGATCAATTTGGCTAGTTCCTCTCCTTGTGCACTAACTCTAAAATCAGATGGTAACTCTACTAAATCCAATGGGCCTTTGGGATGCAGTCCATACACTTTTTGGAATGATGTCTTTCCAGTGGATTTGTTCATGGAGTCATTAAATGCAAACTCTGCCTGTGGTAGGATCATGTCCCAACTTTGGGTGTACTGTTTGGTTAGGCATCTCAAGAGATTTCCAAGATATTTGTTTACCACCTCCATTTGCCCATCTATTTGTGGGTGGTATGCTGAGCTATAAGTCAGATTTGTACCCAATTTCTTGAAGAGTGTCCTCCAAAAGTGACCTTGAAATTTCACATCTCTATTAGAGACTATGGTTTGAGGTAGACCATGGATCCTAACCACTTCTTTAAAGAATAAATGTGTTATATGGGAAGCATCACTTGTGCTCTTGCAAGGAACAAAGTGCACCATTTTACTAAATCTGTCCACAATGACAAAAACACTATCATAACCTTGCTTTGTCCTTGGAAAACCCATAACAAAATCCATTGAAATTGATTCCCATGGCCTAGAGGGAATTAATAGGGTTTGGTACAATCCTTGGTTAGTAGATACACCCTTTGCTTGCTGGAAAATAGTACAAGATTCAACAAAATTCTTGACTTCATTCCCCATCTTTGGCCAAAAATAACTTCTTTTCACTAAATCAGTGGTCTTATCTATCCCAAAACGTCGTCCTAAGCCACCACAGTGTTTCTCCTTAATAATATTTGTTCTCATGAAACATTTAGGAATGCACAATTTGGCTTCTTTAAACAAGAGTCCATTATAAATCAGAAAAATCAGTATGGTATTTGCCAACCATTTTAGTGCATACCTCAAAAACTTCTCCAAATTCTGGATCATCAGCATATAGGTGTTTTAGGGAATCAATCCCTACACTCTGAAGTTGTACTTCTTCAATCAATGTGACCCTTCTGCTTAGGGCATCAGCCACTTTGTTTTCCACTCCCTTTTTATGCTTTATGTTGAAGGTATATGTCTGCAACTGCTCCATCCATTTGATGTGTTTGACTCCAAGCTTCTCCTGACTGTTTAGAAAACTTAGTGCATGGTTGTCAGTATAAACAATGAATTCTTTAGGGAGTAAGTAGTGTCTCCACTTTTTCAAGGCTTGTACCATTGCATAAAGTTCTAAATCATAAGTAGAATACCTCTTCTTGGCATCATTCAATTTTTATGAGAAAAATGCTATAGCCTTACCTTCTTGGCTCAAGACAGCACCTATAGCCAAGTTGTTTGCATCTCTTTCAACTGTGAATACCTTGTTGAAGTCCGAGAGCACTAGGATTGGATATTGTGCCACTCTATTCTTGAGATATTGGAATGCATCTGCAGCTTCTTTAGTCCATTTAAATATGGTCTTATTTCCACCCTTTATTGTGTCCAACATAGGAGCACACATATGGCTAAAATTCTTAATAAACTTTCTATAAAAAGTTGCTAAACCATGAAAACTTCTAACATCACCTTGGTTCTTTGGTGGAGGCCAGTTGACTATTACTGCAACCTTCTCTGGATCCATTTTGAGGGTGCCTTGGGAGATGAAAAATCCTAAGAAGACAAGTTCTTTCCTCATAAACATGCACTTTTCCAAGTTAATCACTAACTTGTGTTGATGGAGTCTCTTCAAAACTTTCTCAGCATGATCAAGATGTTCCTCTTTGCTATGATTGTAAATCAGAATGTCATCCAAATATATGACCACAAACTTGCCAATAAAATCAATGAAGACCTCATTCATGAGTCTCATGAATGTGCTAGGATCATTACTCAAACCAAATGGCATAACAAGCCACTCAAACAAACCCTCAGTTGTCTTAAACGTTGTCTTCCACTCATCACCTGGATTTATTCTAATTTGGTGATAGCCTGATTTTAAATCAATCTTTGTAAAATAACAAGCAGTGCCTAATTGGTCCAAAAGATCTTCCATTCTTGGAATTGGAAATCTATATCTTATAGTGATTTTGTTTAGGGCTCTGCTATCAGTACACAATCTCCACTTGCCATCCTTTTTAGGAGCTAAAACTAATGGGACAGCACATGGACTGAGACTCTTTTGGATGAGTCCCTTCTCTAACAATTCATTGACTTGTCTTGCAATCTATATATGTTCAACTGGTGTCATTTTGTATGGGGCCTTGTTAGGCAAGGAGGAACCATGTATCAAGTCTATTTGGTGACTGATATCTCTTAAGGGAGGGAGGGTTTTGGGTAGATCACTGACAGTGACATCACTGTATTTTGTAAGAAATTCCTTCACTTCATCTGGTATAGGATCATCATTATCAGACCTTATACTATCCTTAGGCTTGGATATTAGGACAAAAGCTTCAGTTTCAGGTTCTTTTAAAACTTTTAAAATTTCTTTCTCACCCACGGTTATGACAATAGGTTCTTTCTTTGTTTTGGTATCAAGTAGGGGCTTCATGGTGAATGTTTTCCCATCTTTAGCGATGGAGCAGGTATTTTTCCTACAATGGTGTGTGGCATCTACATCATACTGCCAAGGCCTACCTAGAAGGATGTGGGAAGCATCCATTTCAACAACATCACAAAAAACTTTATCTTTAAAGTCTGCTATAGAAAACTCTATCCATGCTTGTTCAATGACTAAGGTTTGCTGACCCTTTGTTAGCCAAGACACATGATAAGGAAAAGGATGAGGCTTCTTAGGGAGGTTTAACTTCTGTACCATTTCACAAGATACTAAATTTTCAGTTGAGCCAGAGTCTATAAGTAAATTACATACCTTCCCATTGCATTTGATCTTTGTCCAGAAGAGATTCTTTCTTTGAGGAGGTTCCTGGCTTTGTGGAACTTGAAGGAAGACTTGTCTCATCATCAAACATACTCCTTCCTCTGGTTCTAAGTCCCTTGCATTTGCATTGTCTTCTTGCTTGTCCTATTGAATGAGTTGTGCTCTTCTTTCTCCTTGATTGTTATTGTTTCTCTTCTCAGGGCATCTGCCTGCATGGTGTCCCAATTGATTGCAGTAGTAACACCTTAATGGTCCATTTCATCTTCCAGTGTTTGTCCTTCCCCTATTGAAGGGTCTTCTCCCTCTATAGTTACCTCTGAAGTTTGTATCATTGTTTTCTTTGTCTCCTTGGTCAGGGGTCATGTTGCTATTACCACTGTATTGTCCTCTATTCCAAGAGGTTCCTCTTCCTCTAAAGTTCTTCCCATTGTCATTACTCTTTCCCTTTCCAAACTCTTGTTTTCTCTTCCACTTTTCCTCTACCTTGAGTGCCATTTGATAGCACTTGTTCATTGTGGTAGGGCAATGTAGGCTAAGTTCTTCTTGAATGGATACCTTAAGACCATTCATATATCTTGCTAACTTTTCTTCTTCATCTTCTGCAACATTTGTCTTCATACATAATTTTAGGAACTCCTCGGTGTATGAGCCCACATCCATATCCTTTTGCTTTAAGCTTTGTTTCCTCCTATGGAGTTGTACCCCATAGTCTTCAGGCACATAGGTCTCCTTGACCAATGCAATCATTTTGTTCCATGAAGAGATCATACTCTTCCCATTCTTCACCCTCTCTGTTTGGATGAAGTTCCACCAAGTTAGGGTTTCTCCCTTCAACTTGGATCTTTCCATCTTCACTCTCTGCTTCTCAGGGATGTCATCATGCTCAAAGAAGCTTGTTAGGGCCTCTATCCAATCCAAGGCCAAATCTGCATTCATCTTTCCACTAAAATTTGGTAAATCCAACTTCTCCTCCATGGTTCTTCTCCCCAGACTTTAAGGCATCTAGAAGGGGTCTCTGGTCTGCAGGAATGTTCACATCCTGATCAGGGGTGTCCTCATCTGAATCACTCCCTTCTTCACCACCAAAAGTGTCCTCTTTTCCCCTCTCTACCTTGTTCTCCAACTTTTGAAGCCTTATTGTCAAGGCTGCATTTGTTGCCCTTTGTTCTCTCACCATCTTTGATAATTCAATGTTTCTAACCCTTGAAGGGATATCTTCGTCCTCACGAGTAGACATAGCTCTGATACCACTTGATGCAAAGTGGGCAGTAGGAAGCCTCCAAATGGTTCAAAAATAGAGCAATGTACCCCAAACACCAACTCTTCAAGGCCAAAGTGCTTCACACTTATCACAAGTGTGGGAAAGGACTTGGTTAAGGTTATCACAACCCCAAAACCCCAAGGGCAACCTAATCACTAGGTTTCACCAATCCTACAACACCAACTACCAAGGTTGGCTTCACAAGCACTTGACCCAAATTCTCAATATTACCCCCCCCCGAAGTAAACTTATAGGACTAGGGATGACCTATGCTCAAAGGTGTGGTCTATTTAGGTCCCTACCATATAGTTCCAATGGTTCTTTCACTCAATTGCAACCCATAAGACATAGTTGCTTCACAAACCCAAGACTAGGCTTGTAGCCTTTTCCCGAAGGAAAATTGATCTTAAATGAGATTCTTCCACATAAGCCCCTAAACTGATTAGGGATTAAGACACCCTTTATGGCTTGGGACTTTGGACTCAAACCCTAGAACATGGAAATGAGAAAGAGACAGGATGACACACAAAATTGCTTCGGCAATTAGGGCTAATTAGTCCTCCACTTACACTACAAGTGTCGTTAGGATGCATCCAAATTCCAAACTAATGATTGGATCATGTGAGGGTGTGTACAAGGGTCTCCTCCTCCGACGTACAGCCTCTGATGAATCCCCAAACTAGATTTATGATTGTTGTCCTAATTCTGGATTGGTGCATACATAAGGATATACACCTAGGGCATCATTGTAACTCCATCTCCCTACATTTTGGAGAACCTATCCTGCAGAATCTTAAAGAGCATCATATAAGCATGCTTTCCACCAAGGGTCATTGAATTCCCATGGTGGAAAAGTGAAATACACTCAATTCTTTCCTAAACCCTGATTTAGGGCCTACAAACCAGGCAGTGAGTTTGCAAATTCAATAACTTTTAAACTAAGATTGATCAACGCATGAGACCAAAGGAAAATGAAAGAAGATTCACAGAAATAACCCTTGGTGTCAAACTTTCATGTCCTTCTGTCCGTACCCGACCGTACACAAAGATTGTTTCTCAGGAATGCAGGAAAATGGTTATATTTTATTAATTTCAAAATGCCAAATTACATGATTAGCCTACCACCCGCCTAAAAGGGCTTTTGTAGGCACTCCCAACGGTTACATAACATATTTGAACCAATTTGACCATTTGGGAGTTGTTTTTCAAAGAGTTGTCAAGTTTGCTCAAAAGTTGCTTGACAACTTTTGCACAACTTTTACATATTTTGCAATTTTACAAATCTGATGACCAAACTTGGTCACAGTGTTATTTTTGTGATCCCTAGTGGATCCAAACATGAAAAACCTAAAAACAAACTATTCCTAGGGTTTTGGACCGTTAATGACCAATAGTTGACCAAGGGCTCATAAGGTGCCAAACTTGGAACTATGGCCTTACAAGGTGGTCCGGTGATTAACCCAATGTCTTGATATCACTAAAGGTCTCTGAGGACCTTGAGGGAACCCCTAGGTTCCATAGGAACACTTGGTTCATTCAGGGTGCTCCTGCACCATGTTCACTGGTAATAGCAAAAGGGGCAAAAGTAGGTACATTGTATCTATGTATTGGTAATACTGATTATTTTATTTCCTTAACTTCCACACGAACGGATACAAATCTATCGCACAATCGACTTGGGCACATGAGTGAGAAGGGGATGAAGCTTCTCCAATCAAAGAATTTATTGTCAAGTTTGAAACAAGTTGATTTGAATTTTTGTGAAAACTATATTTATGGAAAACAAAAGAGGGTTAGATTTCTTAGAGTTGGGAAGGAAAAGAAAAGTGAAAAGTTAGAACTTGTGCATTCTGATGTATGGGGACTAGCCCAAGTAATATCTCTTGGTGGCTCTTATTATTATGTTACTTTTATTGATGATGCAACTAGGAAAACATGGGTTTATTTCATTCCAAGAAAATCAAATGTAGTTGAAGTCTTTAAGAAATGGAAAGCTTTGGTTCTGTAACATAAAAAATAGATAGATGAAGTGATGATGTTTTTGTTTTGTTTTGTATGTTATGTTACCAAAATGTAAAGGAGAGAATTGTGATTTAAGAGGGTTTGAATTGTTAATTGTTACCTATGTAGATTGAATATTGCAATTATGATTGTGATTAAGGGAAGATAAGATGCTCATTTCCTTCACCTTCAAATACACAAATAGGAGATCCAATTTTGATCAACCCCAAAGGGTTAATACACAAATGAATCTAATATTTGGAAAGAGACCAAGAAAGGGGATCTTAAATTCTGTAAATTGATTGATTAATATGATTAATGACAGTAATTGAAAAGAATAGGAGAAAGTACCAACCTTCCAAAGTGGCAGATTAAAGATTGTTGTTTTCTGAGATCTGTAGACTGTTTCTGGAGATGCTAACAGTTGATACCGAACCGGAACAGAGAGACGGACAAAACCCAGAAATCTTTTTCCGTTCCGATGTCGTCTTATGAAAAAGGTCGACCCTGTACCACTTTTGCCAACTCGATCTGCTCAACTCCGAAAGTGTCCCTGTTTGCATAGTCCGAAAGAAATCCGAAAAGGGAATCCAGATCTGGCCTCGGATCTACAGTCTCGAACCTGTACCTGCAAGAAAAATGTATGTTTGTTTGTTGTTGGGAAGGGGTTTGCCTTAGTCAAACCCCGATTTTGGAATTAACCTTGAAATCAATAATTGAAATAAGAATGCTAGCAAGTAGTAGAATTGAATCTAACAATGAAGCTATGATATTGAATAGATATGCAATTGTAATTCAAATGTAGCAAGTATGTAAATATGAAAGCATGGGCTTTAGAAACCATACACCTCCATGATTGTATGCTTGGAATCCACCTTGAAAGAGTTTTGAGGATGCACAAAGGATCTTGAAGGAAGATCACACCATCATGATGGCTAGATCTAGGGTTTGAATGATGAATCTTGAATGCTTGAACCAAATCCCTTCAAAGGCTTGAAAGCTTGAATCCTTGATCTTCAATGGAGAACTTGAATGCTTGAGAAGAAGACTTAAACACCTTGAGAGCTTGAGAACAATGGATGCTTGAGCTAAATCTTGATTAAAGCCTTTTGCACTTGGAAGACTTAGTTCGCTTGATGATGGTTAAAGAAAATGAGAGGAGAAGGCTCCCTTTTATATGGAATTTGGGCACAATATTCTAAGGAGGCCTACATAGGATAATTAAATCATCATTTAAGCCTTTACCCCTAGGAGAGGACCTATATTAAATATAATTTAGGAATCAATCATTTCGGAACCCGAAACAGCCGACCTGGAAGCGGGAGAAAACTTTTTGTGAGGACCGACATCCGGAAAACCAAAAGTTCTCGGGATTTGGACCCTGGGACAGGCTCGAGGTCGGCCTATCCTAGGACAGGGTCGAGGTCGACCCTGTCCTAGGAGGTCGACCCTGTCCCTGAATCCCAGAAACACAGGTCTGTATCCCAGAATGCAAAAATCAGATCAGAAAATGGTATAAGGAGAAGCAGATCAAGGGGGGTGATGCAGAAACGGGGGGATGATGTAATGGAGGTCAAATACATCCCCTAAGGAGGGCTAAACGCTCTTAACATGGAAGTGCTTCCATTTTAAGACGATACAGGTTCATAATGAAATATGAAACAAGTTGAAGTTTCTCAGATCTTATAATGGAGGTGAGTATTGCAGCAGAGAGTTTGATAGTTATTGTTCATACCATGGGATGCGTAGACAAAATACAGTTCCTAGAACCCCACAAGAAAAATGGTGTCTAAAAGGATGATATAACTATCATGGAGCGTGCAAGGAGCATGAGATTGCGTGTAGGATTGCCTTTGCAGTTTTGAGCAAATGTTGTAGATATTGTTGTTTATTTGATAAACAGAGGACCTTCAAATTTCTTGGATGGTGGTATTCCAAAGGAGGCATGGACATGCAAAAAGGTAACTACTCATTTCTAAAAACTTTTGGTTGTGAAGCATTTGTCCATATTAATATAGAAAATCAATCAAAGCTTGAGGCAAAATCCAAGAAGTGTACTTTCACTGGATATGGAGTTAATGATTTTGGTTATCGTTTGTGGGATTTTGAAAATGGCAAAATCATTAGGAGTAGAAATGTCATATTCAATTAAAAAGTCATACACAGGGATCAGATGCAGGGCAAGAAGCAAGAAGAGGAACACAAAACGCATGGTGCTTGATCAAATCCCAGTAAATGTAGCACCAAGAGTGCTAGAAAATATTGAACCAAGAGCACAATAGGTTGCTCACACTCCAGTTAGAAGATTTTCCAGGATAAGTAAACCTCTTGATTCTCCTTCATTGTATTATGTTATATTGACCGATATTGGTGAACTAGAAAGTTATGCAGAAGCAATGAAGGTTGAAACCAGGAATAGGTGGGAGCAAGGAATGAAAGAGGAGATGGATTCCTTGATACAAAATCAAACTTGGGAGTTAGTTGAATTGACTGAAGGTAAAAGAGCATTGCCTAACAAATGGGTTTGCAGGTTAAAGGAAGAACATGGAAGTAAGAAAAGATGCAAGGCTAGACTTGTGGTCAAAGGTTTTGCACAGAAAAAATGTATTGATTTTGATGAGATATTTTCTCTTGTTGTTAAAACGACTTCAATTCAAACTCTTCTAAGTGGTGTGGTCACAAAAGATTTGCATTTGGAAAAATCAGATGTCAATACAACTTTTCTCCATGGAAATTTGGAGGAGGATATTTATATGCAACAACCCCAAGCATATCAGGTCAAAGGTAAGGAACATTTAGTGTGCGGGTTGAAGAAGAGCTTGTATGGACTGAAACAAGCACCCCGACAATGGTATTTGAAATTTGATAGTATTATGGTTGAACAAGGTTATAGCAGATGTCATTATGATAATTGTCTTTATTTCAAGAGATTGGATAGTGGTAGCTATATTATCCTATTATTATATGTTGATGATATGCTTGTTGTAGGGTCTAATATGTAGCATATAAATGACATTAAACAGAAATTGGCACAGTCATTTTCTATGAAGGATTTGGGTGCAACAAGACAAATCCTTGGTATGAGAATAACGAGGGATAGGAAAAAATCACACATTGACATTGTCTCAAGGTGATTACATAGAAAAGGTGTTGAATGAATTTCAAATGCAAAATCAATTAGTACACCTTTGCCTAGTCATTTTAAATTGTCTAAAGAAATGAACCCCAAGATACAGGAGGAGGTGGATCACATGTCTGACGTTCCATACTCTTCAGCAGTTGGCAGCTTGATGTATGTCATGGTGTGTACAAGGCTAGTTATTGCACATGCAGTGGGAATTGTCGGCAGGTATATGAACAATCCTGGAAAAGAGCATTGGAATGCAGTAAAGTAGATTCTCAGGTATTTGAGAGATACAACAATTTAGTATTTATGTTTTGGAGGTTCCCATTCCACTTTACAAGGCTATGTTGTTTCAGATTTAGTAGGAGATATTGATAGCAAGAGGAACGCTACAGGGTATGTTTTTACTGTAGGTGGCACAGCAGTCAACTGGGTTTCTCGATTGCAAAAGGTTGTAGCACTCTCAACAACAAAAGCAGAATATGTTGTTGCTACAAAGGCTAGTAAGGAGATAATTTGGTTGCAAAGATTTATGGAGGAATTGGGCAAGGCATGAGCATAGCAGGTTGTATAGTGACAGTCATAGTGTGATTCACCTTGCAAAGAACTTAGCCCTTCACTCTAATACCAAACACATACAGCTTTGGTACCATTTCATATGCTCAGTTTTAGAGGATGGACAGTTGAAGCTGGAGAATATACACACTAGCAAAAATCCTGCAAATATGTTGACCAAGGTAGTAACTCAAGAGGAACTGACTTCTTGCTCAATTTTTATTGATCTTCAAGCTTGATCATAGTGGAAATGAGAAACAGTCCAATCTGAGTCTGTCAATCCAATTGGAGCTTCAAACGTAGCGGCGTTGCTACAGGATCAGTCTCCAAGTGAGAGATTATTTAATGTGGAGCTTGGTCAGTCTCCAAGTGGGAGATTGTTGGTATGTGGCGACTAATCATGCTATATTGTACTCTTTATAATTTGTGGGGTTGGGTTAACACGTCAAGTTTTTTTAGTTAACTCGTCAAGCATTTCCCTAATTTGACTTGTCAAGCTTGATTAACTCGCCAAGTATTTCTCTAGGTTAACTCGTCAAGCATTTTTAGGGGTAATTGGTTAACCGACATTGGTAAACTACTTAAAAGGCCTATAAATATATGGCACTGTAATATGAAATGATCATACTATAATTTGCTCTTCACTCGATAATAAATAAGTGGACGATTGTTTCTCTGGTGGATGTTGCCCATATTGGGTGAACCATGTTAAATCTTTGTGATTTTGTATTTTTGTCTCCTCTTAATTTTTGCATTATCTTAATATTGTTTATTGTTCATATCTACCTAAACCCTAACAATTTTTTCTTCGCCTACAATCGTCCAGGCGATACTTTTAGTAGGGTGCCCGCCACAAGGTAAAGGTGGCAAAGTCCTCTTTGAGAGAGAATCAACAATAGGAACAAAGTGCTAACAATGTTGTATCTCACCAATCAAGGGTTGACGCAAATCTGGAGCAGCAATAGTAAGAGAAGGGTCCACGCGGCCAGAGGGGACCACATCAATAGCAAGAGGTGGGGTCGGATCCACCAGATCAGAGGAGGCAACTCAGTAGAAGCATCACCCTATGGGGAGTCATTGTCATCTTGTGAAGAGTAATCAAAGGAAGAGTCAGATGCATGTACAGTCAAATGATTATCATTTGCATCTCTCCACCAAATGGCAACACCTCTTCGACATGCAAGAGAATAATTTGTAGCCAAATGACCAGTGGAGAAGCACCTCCGACACAGAAAGGAGAGGCCCTCATAATCTGGCGATTGAGCCTGTGACCTATCCCCTACCATGAGAACCACTTCCCTAGGGAGGGTAGTGGAGATGTCAATGTCAACTAGAATGCGAGGAAGGGTAGAGAGGCCCGTCACAACCATAACCTCATCCACCATTAAAAAATGACCAATAGAATTACCAATGGCCTCATAGCAAGAGTTTTACCAAAAATGCAGGGGGGTTGGGGAGACAAACCCACAATGAATGCACATTGAGTGGATCAATCAGTAAGAGGGTTAAAGGAGGTTGTCTAGGGTTTGGTCGAGAGAGAATGAGTCCCTCACACCCACAACTTGCTCAACACCAAATCACGTTCATCAAAAGAAGTAAAAGCAACAATAAAAAGGCCCTTAGCACGTAGGAAAAGCTCAATGTTGCCTGAGACTAAAGGTCTCCATGAATCAGACACCTAGCGATGCAAATCAAGAAGAGAGGGCCAAAAGCCAATGAATCTACAAACCAACCCGCAACACTGGTAAAAATTCACATTATCCACCACTTTTGGGCCACACACCACCACAAGGGATGCCTTCGCATAGACCATGGGTCGAGATTTCTCCTTTGGAGGGATAGCAGCAGCAAACTTTGCAACACAGGCAAAATGGTGTCCATCAACGAGAGGCTTTGGGGGCACCACAATACCAGGTCTTTGTGAAGTGTGCCCAAAACGCACAACTCCACTAGAGACCCTACCACCATCAGGAGCAAGAATGCCCAAATCATTACTCGCCCTCCCCAACCCACCAGCAGAAGCAGAGGGCGAAAAAGAGTCTCCACCCAACACACCACAAGTAGACAAGAGCAAAAGGGGTCGCAAAAGCAATGTCACCCAACAACAAAACTCCCACACCAAGCTGAACCTGAGCAGAAGCAGACCCAGAAGCACCTGAGCCAAAGCCAACTGTTGGAAAGGGAAGAGATGGGAGCAGACATTTTGAAAATTACATAACTAGAAGTTGTTACCAACTTGGACTTCACCACATTTTCTTCCATCTACATCTTGGCATAGATCATTGTCCCCTTCATTATCAAAGATCTTTGCTGAAGTATACAAAGATCATGTTCCAAATTTTCATAAACTTTTAGGGCCGCTGCCAATTGTCCTACATTTCCAATCAAAAGAGTTGGCGGAATGAGACCAGTGGTACTACTTTTGATTAGCTTTCCTCCTTCAACTATGAACTCTATTACCATATATGTCTTGACAAACAGATACGCGTTATATCTTTCTACTCATTAATTGTAGAATTTCAATTCCCAAGCTACAAGGATTGGAGCCAAGCCAATGCACAAATCCAGTGGAACAAGAAACAAAATAAATATTGGACAAGAGTCAATAAAAGTTGAAGCCTTATGGTGTTGAAATGATAAGTAGGAGGTCTAGTCAAATTGTCAGATTGCTATTAGGATTCAACTGTGTAGTTTTCAATCAAACTCATTGACCCACGTTTCATGAGTAGTGGTTCACATGAACTCGTCTATTATAAGAATGAATGGAACACTTACCACTCATTGCATCTAGGTGATGCTCACAAGGGTGAAGCATCAGGCCTTCGTGAGAGGTCACCCATCCCAATATTGCTCCAACTCAAGAAACTCCATGGTTAAGCCCACTTAGCTTGCTACCCCATTTGCAGTTTCAAAAATCTTAAGGATCAAGCAATAATTGCACCTGCTAAAATATTGTAATGAAAAGGGAAATAATAGTTGTGCTACCATGCCAAAGCTCCTTGGAAACTGTCGAGTGAGTTTCAGCGGTTTTTTTTGCTTTGTTGACAGTGATGAATTGCTTGCCCTTCACAGCACAAGTTGTGGGGGAGCCACTCGCCACACACAAGGAAGGATTTCTGAGATAGAAAGGAGTAGTCATGCCTGATGCTCCTCACCTTTTCGCCTGCCAGGGCCTTTTCCACGTGTCGTCTCATACAGATAATGACTCCTCATAGAATATACAGCATACAACTTCACTCGCCCCACTTGCCCCACCCCAGATTTAATAGTATTAGAAGTATTTACTTTTTAGACAGACAAGGGAACACCATGGGAAAATTCAAAAGCCACTGGCCTCAACTTCACATTTCTAAATTAATTTTGTGATTACAAGAACTCGTTTTAAGTAGTCTTCTAATACAAAGTGAACAAGCATGAAAAAAAGATGCATTAACATATAGCAGCTTAATCCATGTAGTCAAATATCATTTTGACTGAAACATTTAACCAGATATGCATTAGTGTACTCTTGTAGGCCATGTGCAATAATTCATAACTTGTAATTAGGTAACCAAGCCATCAAAAGTTGACCTTTCGTATTTGCATCCATACTACTACTTTCTAAAACCCAACCTAGTTACTGTGTCAAGAATCGTATATTTGAACAACTGAATATCGAGCATAATGTCTCTAGTTGCACCAACAATTGTATTTAACTTGTGCTCAAAGCAATAAAAAATGACAATTCTCACCATAGATAGGCTTTATAACTTAATTTTAGCAAATAGAGATTGTAGATTCAGATCAAGAATCTCATATTCTAGGAAAGCAGCCACATTTAATCTAAAAACCAGCGTACCCTCATACATTTAGTAAGTAAACATAGATCAACACAAGATCATATTCTTGAGATCAGCTGTTATATCACACAAATCTGTATGGTACAGTCAAATAACTAAAAATATTCAACAAAAAGAATGAACTTTGTAGGAACTTCAAATATTGTAGTTTGAATTGCACAAAAGGTGAAGTGATACCTGACCATGAGAACTTCAAGATGTGTATGTACAAACTAATAGGTAATAACTAATATGGCAATAGACAAATGCTTGCCTGAACCTGGGATTGACACGTGCAAGACTAAAGACTCAGAAGAAAATTTTCCTTCAAGCTAAAGCCAAATTATTTGTGACCTGAAAATAATTTGACTCCGATCTCCCTTAGATGCATGAAAAAATTTTGCAAGCTTTGGCATGGTAATTTAAACATGACCAACCAATTCACAAATGCATTGCCTGGATTCTTATACAATGTTTATTCTTGCATGCGATCCGTGTCTGTCTCCGCTGCTACAGCAGAAGATGACGCCCTATCCACTCTTTCTGGAGAAGGTGTATGTGGCTGCACAGTAGGAGGGTGCTGAGGTTGTACCTTCTTCAACGATGTTGGCATACCTGAGAGTTCCTGTATACAATAATTCTAAGTCACTACCAAATATTTGATTGTTTGAAATGGAAATATCAAAACAAAAAGTTGCTTCTTGTAACAGTTAAATAACTTTTAGTAACAGTTAAATATTACTTAAATAGTCACCATACTAGATTGGTATACCATGATACCTTATGATAAGATGCAACAATTATCTCAACTATAGATTCCAAGGTGCAATATTCAGATCAATATTATCAATGTCTATGATAAAAGGGGTGACCCAGAGAGAAATTTATCCAAGTCAGTCTAATAAATGGCAATAATCAACTTTGATAAGAATTTCTGATATGGTGTAACTCTACAATGCAAGTAATCTAGCCACCATCCAATTTTCTGCCTGTCTCTACCCTTTAACCTCTTGCAAAGTTAACAACTGGGTTGTCTCTAGTAATTTATTATTTTCACCTTCAGGTTTCAGTGTTAATTTGTTAAAGAGTCAGAATACAGGACTAAGAACTATCTGCAAACATCGGACATAAATGAACTGAATCGGAAGATGTGCCTTTTGACTCAGAATCCATTTCAATGATGCAAGATTGAAACCTAAATCTTTGCATGGAAATTGATATATGACAACATTAGGTGTTATTTATCAATCCTCTGTAGCAATGATTGCACGATTGGAAAAATTCTCACAAAAGCTTAACCTTTCCTAAACACTTATCATGTAACCAAAATTCCTCTCCTATGGCTTACACGTTTTTCCCTGGTACAAATCCCAGAAAAAACGTATGGAACATTTAATCATGCAAGGACACCCAGGCATACCCATGGACATTTAGTACAACATTGAGACGAGTAGGTCAACAGAAGTGTGATGGGTATAAGGTCATTTCATTTCAAAATGGCTAACGTTTTCTTGCGATGTGTACACTTGCATTGGAAAAATTGGCAATCCAGTAGAATTTACAGTAACATTGTCTCATACTCGTATTTTGATCCCTACGATACCTTTTACTGTAGTCTAGCTATTATGCTTGTTATATCCTCTTAGAAGATTTGAACTTAATTATGGTTTTGCAATATTTTGGACTAGCCTTAGAGACATGGAAAAATTGGCAATCCAGTAGAATTTACAGTAACATTGTCTCATACTCGTATTTTGATCCCTACGATACCTTTTACTGTAGTCTAGCTATTATGCTTGTTATTATCTTTCGAGGATACGAACAAAATAAGATGTCCTAGGTTTCTATTGTCACTTTACTAAAAAGTTAGTAAAAGCCTATCCCATGTCTCTAAGGCTAGTCCAAAATATTGCAAAACCATAATTAAGTTCAAATCTTCTAAGAGGATATAATTAGCCGATGAGCTCCTTGACATATAAGTAACACATCTGTCTTGTTTCTATTGTCTCAAAAAAGCAACATAATCTTGCCCTTTCTTGCTACCTAAATTCAAAGATCAAAATTGTGGCCAATATATGAATTAATGAAAGAAGGTTGGACCTGGCCTCAACAACAAGATAAATAGTTATTAGAAGACATCACTTGCCTTCATCAGATGAATCCTTAATTCATGTGGCCGTACACCCTCTCCGACGCATGCCATGACGAATTGCGAATATTGGAACAAGACATCTGCTGCTGCCTGCTTCTTTTCTTCAATCTGAAACAGTACGAAGCACATGAAGAGAATAAGGAACTTATTCATAAAAGGGCTACCTCTCTTGTATAAATGACTTTAATCTCTAAATCTCATACAGACAGTAGACTGGATAGAAGTATGTTATCTGATCCTTGAAAATTACAACTCAAGATTTCTATTTACATTTAGGACAGTTGTTGTTTTATTAAGACTCCATATCTCAAAGAGTAGTAAAATAACTTTTTCACTGTAACCACAATTTGATTAAAAATTAATAGGATTCCAATGATATTATCATAAATCATATAGAAATAGATAATTATTGATAACTATAGGGGTAAGCAAATTTGTATTTCTAGATCTGAAGCCAGAATGTGAACAACTGAACAAAATTTAAAAAGACAGTCATCAACTTTGATTGAAACACAGTTTCCAAAGCCACTACATGCAGCGTTAAATTATGTTAGGTCCCTAATACTCTAGCTAATGATATGACCCTAATATCATATTTTCCTAAATATATATTATTTTGGAGTAAATGAGTTTCCATTTACTCATGCTTAAGTTTGCTTAAGCATACTTATTAGATTTTAATTATTAATGCGCATAGTTTAGGTACTTGATTGCCAGTTATCTACCGGTTCTCCCTCCTTGCCTCTATAAGCAAGGCATATGTATAATTATTTCTGCATCTCAATACATTTTTCATCTTCTAGGTGAAATATCTTTCTCTGTCCATGAAGCTTCTCTTGCTGGTGGTGGTCCTAGCAATGAAGTTTGTACTCCAACATGGTATCAAAGCACACTTCTAGCGTCTCCTTCCGTACTTGAGAGCATTCATTAGTCATTTTGACATCAGATTATTTTTTGTATTGACAGTATTTGATTGACAATTATTCTGCCATTATCATTTGGCAAATATTGTTTTTTGTTTCAGAAGTTATTGCTTAGTTTTTATACTAGCAAAATGCTCTGTATCGATTTGTTTTGTGGTGGACGATTGTTTGAGCAATTGGGTTTTCCTCTCTACGTGGAAAAGGCTGAAGCCTAACAGGCTGCATGCTTTTACGAGGGCGCATTTGGAAAATCTCCTCTAGTTTTATACAGTAGCTGGTATTGTGTTGTTTTGCACATTCTATTGACCAGCCAGCATGTACACCATTTTGTAGCTGTGCAGTGGTATCTTCTGATCAGGCTTCCTTTATCATTGATTGGCCAGTGATTTCTTGTATTCATTGAACCGTGCATTTTCTGTTTTGTAATCGGACTGGGTTTCCTTTTTCGGTGCTATTATTTTGGAATTTTCAAAATTTTCAATTTGCTTTGTCTTCACCGTATATTAGTCGAGGTTTTATCCACATTTTATTTGTCTGTGAACACATATCAGCTTTATTTGTGATCTGCGCAGTTTCTTCCTATTAGAGCATATTTTGGTCTGTGAAGCCCACACAGGAAATTGTCTACAGACAGTTTCAAAGTTCTTAAGGTTAGCTTGAAAGCACTTTATTGAGGCAGCTTTTGATGCATTAGGCGCTCTCAAACAAGGCTTCATTTCCATTGTTGGTCTGTGTACCACTCTGCCAAGCAGTTTAGTGCTCCAGTTTCTCACAGGCCTTTTTCAGAAACGTTTGCTTATTGAAATGCCCAGTTAGATGGGAGAAATTTAAAGATTGAAGCAAATATTTATATTTGCCTAAAGTTTCAATTAAAATCCTTAACCGGGCTAGGGTTTCATTGTGAGCAGCATTCTCGTGTGGGCCCATGTTTGGAAGAGCAGTGGTTTTGCAAGGGACTTTAGTCCCATATCGGTTGCACAAGAAGATTTGAGGTTTTTGCATAGCCCGCAGCCCTCACGTGGTTTGTGAACTCCCTCTCGTGCGCAATTGTGGTGAGTTGACTTGACCAGCACTTGGTGGTGACTATTTGCATTCGCTTGGCCCGTGCTTGTCGACTTGTTGGTGTGTGTAACCACCAATCATATCATTCATCGCCCCTAAGGAGCCCTTTTTTTGCCAAGGTGCTTTTTCCTAGTCACGTAGAGAATCGTGGGCTTGGCAGTTTTTAGCCCCCTGGTGCTTTGAAAATCCATTTTATAGGCCTTTTTTTAAAACTTGCACAACTTTTACAAACAGAGTTTGTTTTTGGCAAACCATATATCGTCGAAAAGCTCTTTTCGCCAACTTCACCATGCTTGAGGTATTTCTCTGATATTTTGTTGCTTGCTAGTCCATTTACTCTGTTGAAGTTGCATATCGGCTTTGATCTATTTCTTGTTAACAAAGGAGTTATTTGTTGGCATTGTGAGAAAAATAGGTACTTCTCTTGTAAGGAATTATTTGTTGGTAGTGTGAGAAAAATAGGTACTTTTCTTGTATCATGGATTTGCCTAAGATAGAACTTCTTACTTCAAATAACTATCATAAGTGGAAATCTAATATGGAAATTTTATTATTAAAATTGCAATTGAAGAGAATAACTTTTGGTCAAGATCCAAAACCCACAGGTGCTATAGAAAAGAGGAAATGGTTTGATTGAATAGATGAAGCACTTGATACTCTCATTATGTCTATTTCTCCTTATTTGAGATGTCATATTGTATCTTGTAAACATCGTAATGGAATTTGGACTACCTTAGAGAGTCTCTTTTGTAAGCCAGACAAGATGAGGAAGTTTAGATTGAAGAATGACCCAATAAGTCCAGATCCTAGGATTTTGACAATATTGAGGATTTCTTCACAAATCTTAACTCTCTTGGATTGCAGTTGAAAGAATGCAAGGTTAAAAAAGATGATGAGCAGTAGATACTTTCCATTCTCTATAAGCTAGGTCCTAATTATTCAGTATTTGTTTCTGCATTTTATGCTACCATGGATGCTCTAGGTAATGCACACACAATGCCTTCTTTTGATGGTTTTGTAGCTCAGCTCACAAGGGAACAAGCAAAGTTGGTACAAATGGGCACATTGACACCTTTGGGGTCTCAAGCACTTCTTGCAACAGATCCACATCCTAGGGTTTCAAGTAGCAAGGGCAAGAAACGGAATAAGGATTCTAAGTTTGAAAAGCAAGTTAAGGAATCTCAATCACAGCCCACTCCTGAGTCCAAGATCTCTTCTAAAGAGGAATCATCACAAAAGAAGAAGACAAAACGTGCTTATTGGAAGAAATTAGGACATGATGAGCATAGGTGTTATCCAAAGAAGATTGATGAACTTGCATACATTCTTCAAAAGCACCACATCTCGCTGCCCTCATCAGTGTCTCCATCTTCTTCTTCAGCTTCACAATTGGCAGCATCTTCATCTACATAGTCAGGAACTACAGGATTTGTAAATGGGATGAAAGGCAAAGCACTCTTGGCTTTCACTATTCCTGAGAATGGTAGATGGCTATTGGAACACTCTTATTTACTGGGAGTTGGGCAGGGGTGGGGAGGGGCAGAGGTGAGCCAGTGGATCAAACAAAACCTATGAACTTCACTTTTTTATAATAAAATCTGACAAGGATACACCCACGAAAAGATTTACTAAGAGAGAGCAATCACACAGAAGTCACCATAACACCAAGTTTATGTGGGAAACCCTTGAAGAGCAAAACCATGGTGAGAAATGCAGCTAGAACCTTTTGTCCTAATCTAGCCTCACAAATGTAGAAACAATGATTGCATAATCACATCAATTTCACATTTTTGGGCACCAACCCTAAGGAGTACTAGCCCCTGGTTTTAAAAGCACCAATTTCAAGGAAGCACCAACTCCCTATCTAAGAATTAACTTAGTACATATGGACAGCAATCCAGGTATAAATAATACACAAAGCATCAACTGTGTTAATCTTTAGCAACACAATGCACAGTTACAGATATATTATGCAACACTCATACAAAACTATCCCTTTTTCTCTCTTAACAATTATCTTTGCATATACATTATGTAATCTTCTTTTATACCATGCACACTCAATTGCATTAGCATACTGTAATGATCGATCCTTCAATGCTCTAGCTGATGAACTTGAGCATCTCTCTTCACCTGCAATCTCCTACACTGCCTTCCAAATCTTAGCATTTATATTCAACAACAATCTACACAGGGTTTGAAAGCATATTCTCCTTCATCAAATATATATCCACCTTCAAAACTTGACAAAAAAGGAATCTCCCAACAATCAACTTTATCATACATATAGCTGCCACTGTTTGCACCAACCAACAGTTATCACAACTGATAACCGACTGAACTGAACTAACAAAAGTGTTTAACTTAGACTCAAACAAATGAAGGAGAAAACATGTGATGTCAAGGAATTCCATGAATGTCACAAGCGTGAAAAAAAATTGAATGTCAATCATCAATCCCTGCCGCAAACATGAAAACATTGATTTAAACCATCGTCCCTGCCACAAACACGAAAATGTCGATGTCAACCATTGACTCTGCAAACAGAAGTGATTCTGTCCAACACAACACAAAATACTAAATCTCAAAGGCATCGACTTGAATCCCAAAGGCATGATATAGAAGCATCGCTCTATGTCTCAAATATATGGAATTGAATTCCAAAGCCATGATACAAAAGGATCGTTGTATGTCTTCGAGTATACGGAATCAACTTCAATTCCATAGTCATAACACCATATCCAGTTGATGAATGACAACTTGGATTCCAAACAAATACCCACGTGTCCACCGTGTGCATTTGACCGGTGACTTGAAATCCAAGGGAATACCACATCGACAAATAAATGAACAAATGGTCAACAACCAACATCATCAACAAATGATAAATAAATGACAAGAAATGATCAAATGAATGATCCCAGGTAACCAAACCTGATTCGTATGAGAGCAAATGATCAACTAAATGATCCCAGGTAACATTAAAACCCTGATTCGTCCAATTTGTCCAACAATCATGTTGACATAAATGACAACAAAGCCTTCCAACAATGGCTTCTTGATTTAGGTGCATCACATTATATGGCATCTTCTATAGATATGTTTTCTTATTTTGAGCCTTGTAGTTCACCTAACATTTTTATGGGTAACAATACATACGTAAAGGTTTCTGGGAAAGGATCTATTGATATGAGTGAGGGATCTTTCAATGATGTTCTTTGTGTACCCTACTTGACCACTAGTATCCTTTCAGTTTATCAAATCACTCACGGTGCACAAGATAAGATAGTGGAGCTCACTCCTAATCATGTATATCAATTGCTATAGGTGTGGTGGAACATGCATCTAGATTGAATTCATTTTCTCATTTTGCTCCTGATGATGATGATGATGTTCCTTTCAATGATGTTCACATCCTTCCACCAAGGATAAATCATGTTTGTGAGGAGAAGTTGGGTCAATTGAACCTTGGTGTTCTTGAGACTAGTGTTGAGCTTCCTCCTCCACCACCACCTGCTTCTTCAGATTTGGAGATTGCTTCTATTCAGCAAGTTGATCATGGTGTTCCATATTTTGCTATGTGGGATGAGTATTTGGCAGGTATTTCAGATTTGTTTGTTGAGTCTCATCTTGCAGATTTGGGAGACATACTTGAGGGGTTCTATCTCCTTCTTTGATGATAATTTGAGTACTCTTGTTGATACATCTTTGGAGATTGAATGAGTTTCCTCATTCACTTGCTTTGTCACATTCCTTGGTTGAGTTTGATCATGAGCATGTGGTGACTTTTTTGTGTTTGGAGACTCCTAATCAATTTTCAGACATTCCTATTTGGAGACTTCCTTCCTCCTTTCAGTTGGACATGGAGTGGCTTCCTCATCTTTCGGTGGAGATATTTCTTCCTAAGAAAGATGTGTTGCTTGTAGGCATTGAGCCATCTTTTGTTTGCAGGCATTCTTCATCGACATTGGAGCTTCTTCATTACCGGGGAGACATCTTCTCTCTCTTTTTCCTTCTTATGAGAGAATATTTGATTGTATTTACATGATGTATGTAGTCCTTGGGGCCTATGATTGAGTACTCCATGCATCATCTTGTTTTCTTCTCTCTTTTGGAGAGTTTTCTCCCATGTGATTTTCTCCATTTGTGAGAGATTTCATTGCATTTGCATTGTACATGGGTATCTAAAATGGTTATTTAGTTGGGGCCCATATTGCATCTTGTTCTTTTGCATAACAATCTTCTCCCTAAGTTGCACTTAAGGAGCGTTGGAGTAAATGAGTTTCCATTTACTCGTGCTTAAGTTTACTTAGGCATATTTATTAGAGTTTAATTATTAATACATATAGTTTGGGTAGTTGATAGTCAGTTATCTACCAGTTCTCTCTCCTTGCCTCTATAAGCAAGGCATGTGTACATTATTTCTGCATCTCAATACATTTTTCATCTTCCTGGTGAAATATATTTCTCTCTCCGTGAAGGTTCTCTTGCTGGTTGTGGTCTTGGCAGTGGAGTTTATACTTCAACATACTATATATTCCTAAGTATAATAAGCTGAGCACTTGTAGCATGCTAAAACCTTAACATTAATTAGAAGTAAAACCTTAACCTTAAAATTTCAAGGATGTTGGGGAGCATCTTGTGGTGTAACGGTTAAGTGGTTGCATTGTTAATAGTGCAACCACGGTTCAAATCTCACTTGGCTCAAATAAACGGTGTTAATGCCGGTTTGGGCCCACCTTCGCTGGGCTGGTGTGCTCGCGGGCTATATGCTTCTGCTGGGTTTTACCAATCAAAAAAAGTATTTCAAGGATGTTATACGGCCAAAAATTGCCAGAAGTATTAAGTTATAAAAAATTAATGCTAGAAAATCAACTCTTTAATCAATGTTGGATAAACAAAACTGACTTCGCAGACCAATACGACTTCAAATTGTTATATTTTTACCTGCCTAGATATAAAAATTTATGATAATGATTCTCAAAGACAATCATCATAATTTCATAATCATCATCAATTAGCAATTGGCTATTGTATCCACTATCCGACTTTGCATGATGATTCAATTTTGTAATCCATATGTATTGAAGAATCAAATTTAATAGAAGACATTTCCTCATTGTTCTTTAAACTCGTTTTATACATTTTTTAATTGAGTTTTGCAACAATAAAATGAGAAATTTTAGTATTTTTTAAGTTGTTGATTTTTTGCCGAGTCAAAAAATTTGGGCTTGCCAAGTACTCTCCAAGTCCGAGTCTGCAAAGTATGGTTTGAAGATTGGTTCTGAGTGTGGATAGCTGCTGCAAGCTCCAACTGTCTTCTATTAGATACTTAGAGCTTGCCTCCATTACAAACATATTTTTACTTCTACTTTCAATCTTCACAATAAGTGGGAAACTTGTAATTGTCATCAACTATCTGTATTTCAATAGTGAATAACAACTTCTAAGTTCTAATCTTTACATAATCCACCAAGAAGATTTTCTTTAAAGCTAATACCAAGTTCTGATCAATATATTTGATTCCTTTTTTTAACTTTTATTCCCATCATTTTTTAGTAATATACTTTTCTCCATCTTACCTACCACTAAGTCTTTTTCTTACTCCAATTCCCATTTATTTCTAATAAATTTTCCAAATATCCACCTATTTACCTCTGAGCATATTCTGTAATCCAATTAATTGCCAGTATTTTTAAAGCTGTTCACTCAACTCTGCAAATTGCAAAGATCTCCAAGATAGTGGCTTCTGTAATATAGCTACTTTCAAATCAGCACAACCCCAGTTCTTCAGATCATCTTATTCAAATGGGTTAGTTTTCCCTCAGGAGCACATCTCCGGGACAGAATGTCTCGTGCCTTCAAAACAGGGTTAGGGACTCATGTGGCCACCCCATGTGAATGTTTCATGGTTCATTGCAGAAAGAAATGAACCTCTGAAATTCACCAGTTTACAAAATACTGTTGCTAAAATGATCTAGGAAAGAATATCATATTATGCATAATTTCAGGATGTTGGTGATAAAGTAGAATTCTATTGCATTCAGAATAAATATCCAATAAGATGGTGTAACAGAATACACGTTAATATTATAAAATTATGATAGAGATTGCTGCATGAGATTAAACAAAATGACTGATATTTTTCATGTGAATCCTATGCTCAAGCAGATAGATATTTTCACTGACTCATGGAGAAATTACAAACCAGTGCTTCAGTTTAAACATTATAGGGCCCCTGATGAGTATCAACACCACTCAATGCTTCATATTTTATTGCCTATATATACTCACACACACATGATACATTAAGTATTTTCCTGCCTTTGAAGCTCTGTAATCTGTAGCGTCCATGACTATTCAGTCTTCCCTCTTGGCCCAACACCATGCAGCCACTGTCACGTCTATTCCTTGGTATTCATTCCTAGCCATTATCCTACGTAGCAACTTAGCCTTTCTGCAGACTCACAAGAATGCTGGGAATCTGTAGCTTTGGTTCTTATCATGTTGAATGACTTGCCATGCAACAATAATGCATGAATGAGATATATAAGGAATGCACTTAATCAAGTATAGAATTTTGTTGATTGAACATATGAGATTGTGATCAAATATGGTAGCAATATGTCCTTTCCCACTGCATCTAGATACATTAAGAAGATGGGAAATTTTGAAGTAGTGATGCATAATATGTATTAATAACATATCTACTATATCATAAGGTAATATTCCACGCCAATAAGAAGCTAAATTTCTTAGTTCTATGGGGTTGGCATGTTACCAAACGTGGCAATTTTTCTCTTCAATGTTAGATCTGATGAAGCTAAACAGACAGGCTCTTATTCTGGGAGATCCATTACAAAAGAACTCTTTTCCTCCCTTCTGTATAACCATCCCTTTCCATTCAGGCACATTGGAATATGATGTTATATAATGATATAATATATGATAATGTACATGATATGTGTCATATTAAGCAATATTTACTAAGTTGCCGATTCGGGTGCGGATGCAGGATGCGGGTGCGTGAAAATTGTTTTTGGGGGGGATGCAGATGCGTTTGGATGCGTTTATATATATATATATATATACAAAGAAATACTATATATTACTATATATTAAATTTTATATATACTATATAGTATAATATATATATGTATCGTCTTAAAATGGAAGCACTTCCATGTTAAGAGCGTTTAGCCCTCCTTAGGGGATGTATTTGACCTCCATTACATCATCCCCCCGTTTCTGCATCATCCCCCCTGATCTGCTCCTCCTTAT
>MU224257.1:1279569-1291157 GCA_018584345.1 Thuja plicata | reverse complement strand
ATTGTCTTCATGCCGCCCGACTACGCATGGCGCTGATTAGTTCCCATACGGTGCTCAGAATTCCGTCTATCTCTTCAGACTTCTTAATCTCTCAACACAAATTCCACTAGGCCAGGGTGTAATCTGGTGAAAGGAATGTAATTCTTCACTGCGTAAACAACTTCAGCTTCTTAGAAAATCTTCGCATATCCTACCATCTTCTCGGCTGCCAATTTATGAATTGGTGAACTGGAATTCCCATAGAAATTCCCGTAGAATTCCCGTGAAAACTAACAAATCACCTTATTTATCAAATCGCATATATTAACACTTAAGGTTAATATTGCTTTATTAATGATTTTAATTAATTAATATTAAACTCACCGCTAATTAATATTAAATAATTAAAACATTCAATTTATTCCACATTTAATTAGGGGACATTACATGCAAGGCCTATCCATGTTGTTTGTGCTCAGTGAAACTAAGGAGAAACAAAATTAGCATTCATTAATCTTATATCCTTTGCTTGATTTTTGTTTCCCTCTTGGTGCTGCTTTACTTCCATATAGAACAATTTCGGCTGATCAACATATTACAAAGTGTCACTTTAACTTTCACAAGTCGTCTCAAGACAATTATCTTAGATGCAAAATGGGTCTCTGCAACCTATAATAGAAATTAAAGCCACAATGATTAAAATTCAAAGACAAACTTTAAAGAACACACATGACACAATCAAATTATGAAAATCAGAAAATGTGAAGTACATTTTTTTTTAATTAAATTACTAATTTTCTACTTCACTTACCTTCAATAGCTCTAAACTTGAAAATGATCTGAAAATTCTTTGAGGCATGTGGTGGTTGGTGATGAACATTTGGATGTCTTCAGCCTTTGCATACACCTTTTGGATCCACTCAATTTTATTCTCAATCTTTTGTAGCATAAGATTGAGTGAGTGGACTGCACAAGGTGTCCAAAAGATATGCTGATATCGTTCTTCAACCAACAAACTGACAACTCTACATTTCTTTGCATTGGCCATTATGATTTGAACAAGTCTAGGTCCCATTGTCTCAATATCGGAGATGAGAATATCAACAATAAATTGCCCATCCTTTACTTGACCCTCACAATCCACAACTTTTATAAATATTGCCTCTTTAGCGGACACTGCTATGACATTGATCAAGCGACAAAACAATGGATACACTTGCCTCAATTCATAAATCCCTTATGGGCTTCAATGCATCTTCAACCTCCTTGACCTCTTTTTCCAATAAGATGCAACGAACCTTCTCATAACCCGAGCGCTTATACCCTCTCTGAGCTTCATTAACACTTTTCAACATCTTTTTCCAATATGGGGAGTAAACAACATTGAAAGCCAACACATTTGCATATATACATCTTGCTACATCTTGGTCAGCAATCTCTCAACAATCATTGTGGAATGCACTTTCTAATGGTCTTTTTTTTGGTACAATGGGTGCTTCACTTTCAGGCTTAGCTGTGTTAAAAATGGATGGCTTTCTACCACAATATTAGGATTAGTTGGGGGCTGCATTCCCTCAGTTTTTTTCTGGAATGGGCAGATTTAATCTACGCGATTGTCTCTTTTCTGCTTCTTCTTGCTCTGTAATATATTTTAACAGTCTCTTGTGGTATAGACACACCATTATTTCCAAGGCATTTTTTGACACCTCTTCCTAGTATTACACACAAATGGCCTACCACTTGATAATATGAACTATTACATTCTGCATCACATCCCCGACATTTCCAACGGAATCACCCGCCTCTTGGAAGTGGTCGTATGATATCAACATATTTCCATAGAGGAGAATTCAGATCTGTTTTGTGTTTTTGTTGTTCATTTTTGCCTATGAAGGAAGAGGTAGATGCCATTCTAGTTCCTATGACAAGAATTTTTATGAACACATTTAAAACAAAAACAAAAGAGTGGAAATAAATAGGTAAAGCAAACATTAAAACAAATAATGTTTCATGTTTATGAAACAAAAATGGATGAAAAAAATGAAAAAAACTTACTTCTTTCAGCCAATGGAAGCTTGCAAATGAGTAGGATTGAATCTGCAACACTTGATCAAGCTTCAAAAATCGATCTTCAACACCTGTTTGATACTAGAAGCCAAACTTTTATTAGAATATTGTAATGTTTCTTTAATGGTCATCTTAGTTAGTCTTTAGTTTATTAGGCAGTTTCTATTTTCGTCTTTAGTTCATGATTGTTTCTTTTAGAAACATCATCTTTATAATCTATATAAGGAGCTTTCATCTCCTTTATTTAATACAACATCGATTTACCATAACATGGTATCAGAGCGGGTCGACGTGATTTCATAAAATTTGGCAAATTTTTTAAGAAAAATTTGAGCCTCTTTTGATCTGGATTTGTTTTTGATTTTTTAATAAAAATTGTTGGAAGTATTTTATGAAAATTTTGTGGTTCATCATCGAAGATTTGTGCTGAAAATCGCAAGCTTGGTCGAGGGTTTTGATTGCGCGATTTTCTGGTTTGAGCAAAAGTCTAATTTTCGAGGGTTGCATGTTCTTGCATGTGCTTTTTGCGAGTTACATGTTGCTTGCATATGTTCTTTACCATGCAAAGTCTCGTGTTTTGCCGCATGAAGGTTTCTCTAATGTGTTTTCATAAGTTTTACCCTTACAAAATTTCTGATGGGTTTTCATAATTTCTTTCAATTTTTTTTGATGGGTTTTCATAATTTTCTCTTAAATTTTTTTTGATGGGTTTTCATAATTTCTCTTAAAATTTTTTTGATGGGTTTTCATAATTTTTCTCTTAAAATTTTTTTAATGGGTTTTCATTATTTTTTTCCCTTAAAAAAATTATAATGGGTTTTTATAAATATTCCCTTAAATTATTTTTGATGGGTTTTCACAATTTTGTCCCTGAAAAAAAATTCTGATGGGTTTTCACAAATTTTTCCCCTGAATAATTTCTGATGGGTTTTCATAAATTTTCCCTTCAAAAATTTCTGATTCTGTGATTCACAAAGGTGCGTGGGATTCCTTTGTGGGGTTTTACCATAATCTTGGGTTTGGCGATTTTTTCCTCAAAAATCATGACTTTTTGTAGTTTGTTTTGGGGCGTTGTGCTCTTTTGCAAAATTTTGGAGGGTTTGCCGATTTTTCCTCAACATCGTGGTAGTTGTTCTTGGTGTGTGTGTCTTTGGCTATAGGGAGGGACAACTCTATTATCCAACATCAGGTTGGACGTTTTGTGATGATTTCTAGTCAGAAGTTTTGCAGATTCTAGGAGGGTTAGGGCAGAGTTAGTGGCATGCTCTTGTCTCTTGTTGCAGAGCATTCTGAAAAAGGGCGCAACCTTCTCTATTTATTCTGGACGGATTTTCGCTACTTTTGGTCATTGACATTCTGCAGATCCAGGGAGGGTCTCAGCAACAACCAAATGTTGTGAAGAATTTATGACCACAAGACATGTATAGTCTTCTGCAACGTAGTTAGACGACAACCATTAAGGGAGGGTATTAGAATATTATAATGTTTCTTTAATGGTCATCTTAGTTAGTCTTTAGTTTATTAGACAATTTCTATTTCGTCTTTTGATTGTTTTTTTAGAAACATCGTCTTTGTAAATCTATATAAGGAGCTTTCATCTCCTCTATTTAATACATCAATTTACCATAACAACTTTTGCTCAGCTTCAAGAGAAAAATAACCATTTGCAAAACAAAAGACAAAAGAAAACCTCGTTAAGTGTTTTAAAAGTTACTTTTAGGGTTTTGGACTTCAAAAAAATTAAATTTTGCAAGAAAAAGAGAAGAAACTTTGGTTCCCAAGGCGCCTAGGTTAGTTGTGGGTTCATTATTGATTGAGTTTGCCCTAGATGAACCAAAGCGCCTAGGAACGCATCCTGACCGAACCAGGACGATATCACGTTCGAATCAGATCGTTATCGGGTGCTCAACCTAGCGAACCGTTCAACTTAGACTAAAGAGATACAATATACTACTGTAATTCCACCATCCACAAGAGAAGACAAATTTGTAACAAGCTAAATCCTTAGCAAGATTAAATTCTAGCTACTGCTAAAACAAGAAATATGAACCAAAATTTAAATGTAACATAGTAACTAATATTTTTTTTGAAACAATTGTATTAAACTGAATCCTAAAAATTGCTGAAGGAATAATTTATCATCAAACTTGATATAAATTACGATTAAGGTAAGGAATTCTTACTGCGTATAAACTAACATTTTTGAATCCATTTTGTCTTTCCTGAATGCTTCAAGTAACATGGGGGAAAAGTATCACTAGGGCATTTTTACCACCCAACCACGGATCAACTGATCCCCCTTGCACACTTCCCACTCGAAGTGGCTCGACTTTGCAAGGGGTGTATACATGGTAATGAACAAGCCATCTGAATATGGTGTATGACCCTACATAACTCTAGTCAGTCACACTCTATAGCTGCTGCTAACTTAGTATGACGCCTGACTAGGAATGTATCAGGATCAATACGAACTGACTAACACTAGCATTGCTTAGCATACCTTGGCCAAGGTTTTAAGATGCAAGCACGTACAAGATGTGTAGTCTAGTTCTCAGCCTATCCGACTTGGTTCCACTTCTTGACAGGATTTTTGTCATCTAATTTCATAATCGCACCAGACTCTTGACTTAACTAGTCCTAGTCATTCTACTCTTAATGCACAATACAAAAATGAGGTTCATAATCATTCACTTAATTAGAAATCAGTAACATTGATCCTTCATCCTGAGCTAACATATGAACAAGGATCGTGTTTTACAGCTCCTATGGTGAGACTTATAGGAATGTAGGCTTACTAGCCGTACCTCTTCCACAGTTTTCCATGTCATATATGTTCACTGCTAAGTTGCCGATTCGGGTGCGGGTGCGGATGCAGGATGCGGGTGCGCGGATGCGTGAATTTTTTTTTGGGGGGATGCGGATGCGTTTTTATATATATATATATATATATTTAAAATATATATATATATATATATATATTATATAGACAAATAAATACTATATATTACTATATATTATATATTATATATTTATATATATTATATATACCTAAGTTACAAGGTTAGAGTTCGGCCACAATTAAATTCGGAAAAAAATTCGCCATTAAATTCGTCTTCTATAAATTTGATTATTTTAAAATATGAAAAATATAAATAATAAATTCATAAAAATAAAACTATTACATTAAATTTCATTGCATTATACTTTTAATTGGGATTACATGTGGCTATATTATACCTAAACAACACCTTGACACTACGCATAGGATTAATGCCACCTGGACTAATATATGCTAGATGTAAATAACTAATCGTGTTCTCCGGTTCCAGCCACGATCATAATCTTTGTAATATATTTATAATCAAGGTCTTATACCCAACAAATGGGGAGCGTCTGACTCTGTAATATTTGAATTCTATCATTTGGCGATCTTCATATTTTACCCTTCCTTAGAGATATCTAATCCAAATGCCCCCGTACTCCTTTCTCGTATGCAAAACAAGGACGCCGCTAGTTCCACCTCATCCTTAGCATATAACAAGAAAAATGCTCGTGATATGTTTGGTCCTGATGTTTCGAGCAAGTCTAATATATTTATGTCTCATATTGGAAAATGTTTGGCAAAACACAAGGCGACTGACAAGGTTTACAGAATTCAATTTGCCCTTTCTGAATCCTTTATTTTAATTTTTCCTTTGCAATTGTAAACGCAATAGAAATGATTTTCATTTACAGGCGGAAGAGAACGCGTGTGAAGCAGACGATACTGCTCGCAATCAACTATACGATAATTTTTCCTTGGCCACTACCAACATATAATCCAAGGTGTGAGTTCAATTAATGCCCGGAGATGCTTCCGGATGCTCTGTGGATGCCTGCCGGAAGCGCATCCCAAGCATCATAATCCAAGGTGTAAGTTCAATTAATGCCCGGAGATGCTTCCGGATGCTCTGTGGATGCCTGCCGGAAGAGCATCCTAGGCATCCGGATGCGTTTGGATGCCTTTGGGAGGCATCCTGAGGCATCCAGATGCCTGGGATGCGCTTCCGGCCAGCATCCACAGGGCATCCGCGCCGGAATCAGCATCCGCTCCCGCATCCAGCATAAACCCAGCTGCATCAGTATCTTAGAATATGTATATAGGATGTTCTGACATTTTTATAATAAGGTATATTTAATACAAGACAAACGTCCCAATAGAAAAAATCAAGTTCAGATGAGGCATATAACCAGACACAAAAGATATTTCCAGTGTTATTCTGCTTAGATTCAGCAATTATATGATGTAACACTGATCTCAGAGACACTAAATATCAGCCCCAGACACCAATGACTATTTAAGACACATGGCGGAAATGAGAAACCATCTGGACATATCCAATCTTGTATTGTCATACTTGGACTAGCCCTTTCAAATGTACACTGGGCATTAGGGGAGCTGTAAGGATACAATGGAATTGTCAGAAGTTGGAAATGTCACAAGTATGGATTAGACCATCGTCACCGTAGTCATAAATCATTTATTTTACTAGAAATTTAGCAGGATGGGTTTGCTGGTCAAAAAATTCATCGTAACGAATCTGTACTACTTCCAGGCCAGGCAGTACCAGCCATGGCTAACAAACATCATAGAACAGCTTAAGGTGAACTAATAAGTAATATATAGTAGCAGCCATGGCTAAACCAACTTTGTGGAGCGGTTACATTTATGTTCCAAGATGAGATTGTTTATAATATATATTACATAACACTGATCTCAGAGATACTAAATATCAGCCCAAGACACCAATGACATTTGAATGCACTGATGGAAAAAGAAACAAAGTGGAGATATCCAATCCTATATTAGGGACGTGATGGAATTGTCAGAAGTTTGAAATGTTACAAGCAGTATGGGTTAGATTATTGTCACTGTAATCATAAATCACAAAAACAGTCATTCTTTAACCAGTAATTTTTTAGGATGGGTTCTCTTGTCAGAAAATCCATCAAGGTGAGTCTGTACCACTTACAGTATGGGTCAGTTGCTGTCATGGCAAACAAACATTATAGGAAAGCTTACAGCATACCAATATGTAATAGCAGCCGTGGCTAATCAACTTTGTAGATGGTGGGCAGTTACATTTATGTTCGAAGTGGTACCTAGACTAGATTAAGTTCTATGGATTCATTTTTTATGACAAAGACTGATCTCAGAGACACTAAATATCAGCCCAAGACACCAATGCCATTTGAAGACACAAGGTGGAGATGAGAAACAAGGTGGATGTATCCAATCTTGTACCATCATACCAGAACTGCCCATTCAAATGTACACAGAGTAGAAGGAAACATCTAGGAACATGATTGAATTATCAGAAATTGGAAATATCACGAGCAATATGAGTTAGACTATTGTCATTGTAATCACAAATCACAAAGATCATCATTTATATCACTGTTAATTTAGCAGGATAAATTGCCAGGTCATAAATCCATCAAGATGAGTCTGTACCGCTTCCAAGCTAGGTTAGTTGGAAGTGATTCTGATGGAATCATAGTTGAAAACTTGCCGAGTTTTTTTGCATGGTGAGTATTTCTGCCAAAAAATCGCAGACTTTACCCACCAAATTGTTGGTGAGTTTTTGGCAAAAACTTGGCAGCAAAAGAATATAACTCCTGGGATGCAAAAAAACTCATTCTAATATCATTTTGACTGATTTCTTTTGCTCCTCCGGTTAAAAAACACCCTCCCAACCTTCAACGAGGTCATTTGCAGCGATTTTGCCACAAGGAGTGAAGATTTGTAGTTCATCCAATAGTAAGTGCAACTGGAGCTTGTTTGAGGCCATCCACATGAAGAAGGATAAATTAGCTCAGAAATGTCTCAATGACCTTGTGTTTGTGCAATATAATCTTGGATTGTGCACAACGAAAGTTGAGGAAATATCAAGTGGTCTAGTTGATTTGGATGATATAGATCCTATAGTGATTGGACGGTGCAGGAGCAGCCTCCATTGTTTACCGAGGATGACATCTATGATTTGGAGAGGCAAGCTATGGAGGCGGAGGGGGGTGAATTTGGATGACATTGGATGACATTGAGGAGGATGAGGAGGTTGAGGAAAATGAGTCATTGCCAATGCCAACAGCATCTGCATCAAGGGGATGAAGGTCAAGTCAGCGTATCGTGCCAAGCAAGGAGGCGCAGCCACAGCGGACTCCTAAGACTAGACCCTCTAGTTCTACCTCTCCCCTAGTTTTTACTAGAGCTGGGAAGAGGAGGATGTAAAATGTTTTGATGTTGTATTTATGTTTAGCTTTACAAAAACAATTTGCTATTTTAATTTTGCTTCAGACGATCAGGCTACCAGCCATCAGCATTCCACATGAGGATGCCATTTTGTACCCAATTTGCATTTAAATCAATCAAATAATCTACACTCAGCTTGTTTCTTTTATTTACTCATTTGTTGACTCATTGGATGCATCTCCTCATTGAATTTTGAAAAAAAAATGCATTTTTAATTAAATCTAAGCAAATTTTAAGTTGCTGGATTTTTGCCAAAGTTTTTGCCAAGTTTTTTTTTCCCCGGCCTTGGCAAGTTTTTGCTTTTGATGAGTTTTTCAACTATGGCTAAAAACTTCTTCACTATGTTGGTTCAATTCTTTCAATTCCATCCTCATTGCTGTTTATCATATTGGTGCAAAACCTAGTTCTTGAATGAGCAGAGGTTTCTTTTTGCAGTTTCAGGTCATTTGGTTGGAAAAGATTTATCAGCACCAACAACAGAGGATAAGTGTATGATTTTTGTGGTAGCTATAAGGAGTGAAACTACAAGGAGTATTTACTCTGTGGGAAAGCTAAACTTGTTTTTGTAATTATTTTGATGTTTGAAGAAATAAGAGGCAAGGCCATATTCCTTACTTCAGTTTTTCCTGTAACTGGTTTCTCCAGGGTGAACATAGTGTGAAATAAAGTGTGCCTGGCGTTGTGCAATTTTCCTTACCACTCATTTTATTTCATTTTTTGTAACTTTAATAAATATCAATTGGAGCATGATTTCAGTCAATTTCCATTGCAGACCAGGCATAAATTCTTAGCATATAGTACTAAGGAACCTGGAAGAATAATTTATCCTCTCTCTGGAAATGGTCTCTTGTGGTGAGTTATCTTATAACATCTTGACCAATCACAAATCATATTAGTATCAAAGCCACATTCTTTTTTGTATTGTGTGGTAAAATTGCAGGTTAATGCCCTTGACCTGGCTGGGAAGAAATGATATAAACATAAATCTATAGGACTTTAATCCAGTCTAGGAAACCCTTGGAACATAGATGTAACCACCCCCATCCACAAAGTTGGTTAGCCATAGCTGCTATTATATTTTGGTTGTCTGTAAGCTTGTGTTCTATAATGGGTGTTAGTCATACATACAGACTCATTCATCTTAATGGATTTTGACCAGTGAACACATCCTGGTAAAATTCTGGATAAATACATGACTATTTCAGTGATTTATGATTACAGTGACAATTGCCTAACCCCTACTGCTCACAGCATTTCAAGCTTTTGATAATTCCATCACATCCCTAGGGATCTTCCAATGCCCAGTGCACATTTGAATCAGGCCCTTCAGGTATGATGATACAGGAGTTGATATGTCCAGCTGATTTCTCTTTTCCACTATGTATCTTCAAATGCCATTGGCTTCTTGGCCCAATATTTAATACCTCTGAGATCAGTGCTATGTCATATAAACATTGATGATTGATATATGGATCTTAATCTAGTCTGTGAAGTCCTTCAAACATAGATGTACTATCCACCATTCACGAAGTTAGTTTGTCATGGCCGCTAATATATATTCATTGGCTGTGAGCTGTTCTATAATGTTTGTTTTGCCCTAACCAAATGCATCATATTGGTGAAGGCAGACTGATTTCTTTTATTCTGAAATATTACCAAGCTAAATACAGTTTCAAGGCATAGAATCCATTGTAGCTGACCATGAATGGTAAGACCTAGAAACCTCAATAAATCACTCTAAAGTCTGAAGCAATGCAGCTAATTTGAAATCAAACATTTTTTCAGAAACCTTTGCAACTACCATAGTTATTTTTTTAGATTTTGCTTGCAACCTCCTCGCTGTTTTTAGGTTTCCAACTTTCCATAAGCCTTCTTGGTCCTAGAATCTTATAAACAAGACTTCTTGACATGCATTCTCATCTGCACTGACTACATAGAGTGAGTTCTAAGGCAAAAGGCATCAACCTTATGCAGGTCCTGCAGAACCTTTATTTCACATGAGGTCAAACCATGAAAAGTAAAGTATATGTAGGAACCATGCCAACCATTAGACTGTTCAATCTAAAAGTCTATTTTTATCTAAAATAGCAGAAACTGCACAGAAAAGGTGTTTTTAATAAACAAGATCCTCAGCAGTTTATAACTTTATACTAAGAAGCAGATGTGAGCCTCCAGACGCTCGATGCAGGAGCAGATCCGTGCTGAGGCGGAATCGAGCGCGGATGCCCTGTGGATGCCGCCCGGATACGCATCACAGGCATCCGGATGCGTATGGATGCCTGTGTCAGGCATCCAGACGCATCCAGATGCCTGTGATGCGCTTCCAGGAGGCATCCACAGAGCATCCGGGAGCTGACTGCCCAAAAACAAAAAAAAACGCACTTTTTTATTCATTTTTCAACTTAAGGCACTTTAAAACATGTGCAAAATAGATTTTTTTAATCTATTTTTTTCTTCTAAACCCTAAAACGACCCTAAAGGAGGTCTTTCAAACTATTCACTCTAATTGTTTTTGCAGCTGCACTCTCTTCTCCGTTTGGTCTCCATTTTTGCATGTTGAAGGCAAAGTGATTCTTTTCGAAAAGAATCATTCGTAGGGCAAGGGATTGCTTCCACAATGGAGTTTTGTGCATCTAAGGTAAGCATTTGATCCCATTCTTGAGTCCTTTAATGGGTTTTTTTGAGATTTTGATAAAAAAATTCAAGTTTGGGAAGAAATTTTGCAAATTTTTTAAAATCTTTTTTTTTTAAAGAAGTAAAGAAAGAAGTTTAGCTATCC
Organism: Thuja plicata; assembly: GCA_018584345.1. NCBI lineage: Eukaryota > Viridiplantae > Streptophyta > Pinopsida > Cupressales > Cupressaceae > Thuja > Thuja plicata. The sequence goes on along the minus strand of MU224257.1, from coordinate 1,280,040 downwards.
ATTTTAGTATGTTTGTATCATGTGTTTGCACTTGTTTGGTTGATGTTCGTAGTTGTTTTCTAATTTAAGTTTATTTAATTTCTTAATATCTTATTAGCAAAGCAAGAAATTACATTGTATTGTGAAAGAATGGCCACCATCGGTAGTCAAAGTTTAGTGGTAGGCGAAGGAAGTGATAATTTCAAAATTGATGTAGGATCTCCTTTATGGAGACATACCATAAGAATACAACAGGTTGCAGGAGGTGGTTCATATTTTTGGAAATGTAAATATTGTGAAAGTAACAAAGGCAAAGCATTCGACAGCTCATTCTCGGGTCAAACTTCATTTTATGGGCCCTGCTCGTAAAGGGATGGCTATGTGCAAAGGCACAAGTGGGAAAGGAATGTCAGACGCACAAATAGCGTCATATGTAAAAGAACAAGAGGTTGCTGATAATATGGTTAAAAGATCCAAAAAAAGTTTTTATCA
>MU224257.1:1240371-1261102 GCA_018584345.1 Thuja plicata | reverse complement strand
CAAGTGGTTTTTCCCTTAACAGGGTTTCCACGTTAAAAATCCATGTGTCAATGTGTTTATGAGTCATTACTTTAGTGTTTTGCATTACACTTAACTTAATTGGATTGATCAGTATACTCTAGATAATCTGATGTCTTTTGGTAAATTAACAGACTGCTATTCGGTAAACATACAGTAGAAGGTTTTACAAAGCATTCCGAGGAGTAGTAATTTGATATAAGTATTTGGAGGCATTCATCTTATAGGACTGAAGATAACTAGAGGCTTAATATTGTGGTACTAAGTTTTTGGGTTGATTATTGGAATATTTTGAGGCCACTGATTCACCCCCCCCCCCTCATTTATTATTAACAATTGGTATTAGAGCTTTTGTACTGCTTATAAAGGGAGTTTAACAGGTCAATCAAAAGATCACAAGATGAACAAACGAGATGTGCCCAAGTTGAATAAAGACAACTTTGCATCATGGAAAAGCAGAATAGGACTCCACCTATCAGGTATTAGAAACGATATTGTTCAATACTTAGATACTAAATATGTGCTACCTACATGATCTCATGCTCTTGAGAAATTAAGAGTAAAACATGATCATAACTGCATGATGATAGAACTTGCATCATCACTCTCTGATGCTAAGTTTGAAGATGTCAAAACCTGCACCTTTGCAATCAAATGTGGGATAAGTTGAAACTTGTACATGGAGGAGATGTGAGTGTACTAAGAGCAAAGGCAGAAAGCCTAAGAGGGAGGTTAATTTGATGACCTAAGGATGAAAGAAGGAGAAAACATCACTCAGTATAGCTGTAGAATCAAAGAGGTAGTAAATGCTATCCGAGGAGTTGGAGGTGTACTTGAAGAGGAGATAGTGGTAAAAAAAATCTTAAGAACCTTATTGCCTATTTATGCTATTAGAGTTTATGCTATTTAGGAAACGAGAGCAGTCGCAAACAATATAGTTACTCTAGATAGTCTGATTGATAGTCTGAGATGAACAACTTTGATAACAGTGTCTTAGCATCTATAGAATTTGCATTCAAATCTTCTCTAAATATAAGTAACTCAAGTCATAGATATGATGTTAGAAATGATAGTGACAGTGATAATGAGGATCAAGGAATTGATGAAATTGAAGCACTAATGGCCAGAATATTGTAGAGAGGCAAAGGTAAATTACCACTTGTATGTTTCAATTGTAAATAGGTTGGACACTTTGCTGCAAGATGTCCAAACTGAAGAAAAGATGAAAGAGGAAATGACAGATCATATGAGAAGAAGTTTGATAAAGGTGAAAATAAAGATTACCGAAGCAACCGACAATCTAATAAGAGAGATACTTGAGACTACAAGGACAAAGGGAAGAAAGCTTGTTACCTAGCTGAGAACATAACTGATGACACCGACACCGAATCAGAAGAAGACATCGAGATGACATTTGTAGCCATGAAGGATGATTCAGATGAAGATGAAGAAAGGTATGTAAAAACTGCACTCATATCTAAATTTAGTAAAAATGATGTTTGGATCATAGATAGTGGCTACACTCACCATATGATCGGTGATAAACAAAAGTTTGACACTTTTGAATACTATAATTGTGGTTCAGTGAGAATGGGAAATGATACACCTTGTCCAGTTGAAGGTAAAGGAACCATAATGTTGAATAACCTGATAAAATGTGAAAATGCCTATTGGGTAAAAGGACTGAATTATAATTTGTTAAGTGTTTCATAGCTAAACAATTCAGGTCATAGAGTAGCATTTGAAAATAAAAGGCAAAGATCTACAATAAATCAGGAAGATTGATTGGTACCGGTGAGCAGACAAAAGGTAACCTTTTCTATCTTGATGACACTAACACCACTTGTTTAATGGCTAGAAATGAATACATATGGTTGTGGCACAAAAGTTTGTGTCATGTGAACTTTGACAACATGATAACAATAAGCAACAAAAGGAATGTCAGAGGCTTACTGAGCACGACTAAGCCCGAGCATATCATATGCAAGAATTGTCAAAAAGGTAAGATGACAAAGTCTAGTTTTAAGAGTAAAACCCATACATCTACTGCAATTCTAGAATTAGTCCATACAAATCTATGTGGACCCATGAGGACAAAGAGATACTATGGAGATAGGTATTTTATTCTCTTTGTTGATGATTTTCTAGAATGATGACAGTCGTGTTTTTAAAAGATAAATCATAAGCATTTAAGATGTTTAAATGGTATAAAGCAATGGTAGAAAAACAAAGTGAAAAGAAATTGAAATGCTTAAGGTCAGGTAGAGGAGGGGAATTTACTTCAGAACAATTCACTAGCTATTGTAATGAGCATGGAATTAAAAGATAGGTTTCTGCATCGAGAACACCACAACAAAATGGAATTGTTGAAAGGAGAAATAGATCAATTGTTGAATGTGCAAGAACATTGATGATTGAGAAAAGAATCACTCAAACTTTCTGGAGGGAAGCTGTCAGTACTACTATCTACATACTAAACAAAGTACATTTGAATAAGGACACAAAGAGGACACCCTATGAGCTTTGGTATGGTCATACACCCAATGTAAGTTACTTTAGAGTCTTTGGTAGTCAATGTTATATATTGAAGGATGATAGAAATGGAAAACTTGACTACAAAAGTGAAGAAGGTATCTTCCTAGGGTATTCAACCAAACACAAGGCTTATAAATGTCTTAACAAGTCATCTAACAAAATCATTGAAAATGCAAATGTGAAAATAGATGAATTTGCAGAAAATAATGATAAGGAAAGCAAAAAGGAACCAGAGGACTACAACAGGTTTGTTTATACAGAACCTGACACTCTACCCGAGCAACAGTGTGTCACTCCCAAGCATTAGAACATTGTACCCGAGCATCAAGCTACAATTACCGACAATCATGATAATCATCAAAATGATGTTTCGAACAATGGAGATGAGAATGAAGGTGAAGAAGCTGATTAGGATGATGAACACAAAGCTGAACCAAAACTTGCCAAGTATGTTAGAAGACATCATATACAGAATCAAATCATAGGAGACAAGAAGGATGGAACAAGAACAAGAATTAAGTCACTTAACACCAGATGTTTACTTTGTGATTTTGAGCCTAAATCTGTATACAATGCACTTGAGAATGAAGAATGGGTCAGTGCTATGAATGAAGAGATAGAACATTGAGAAGAACAATACATGGACACTAGTACCAAGACCATATGAAAAGAATGCCATCGATACCAAATGGATATTCAGAAACAAGCTGAATGAGAATGAAGAAGTCACTAGAAAAAAAAGCAAGATTAGTATGCAAGAGATATGCACAAGAAGAAGGTATTGACTATGGAGAAACCTTTGCACCCATTGCTAGACTAGAAGGAGTTAGAATCTTACTATCTTATGTTGAATTCAAAGGATTCAAGGTATACCAAATGGATGTCAAATATACATTCCTAAATGGAATACTATAAGAAGAGGTATACATTGAACAACCATAAGGGTTTGTTGATCCAAACAAGAGAAACATGGTATGTAGACTACATAAAGCCTTGTATGGATTGAAACAAGCACCAAGATCCTAGTATGAAAGACTTCACTCATATCTCATTAGCATAAAATTTGTTAGAACAAGTGAAAATAGCAATCTATACTTGGAAGAAGATACCATTGTTAATATTCTAATTGCTGAAATTTTTTTGATGATATCATTTTTGGGGGAAATGAATTGTTATGCAAATCTTTGCTAATGAAATGAGCAAGGAATTTGAAATGTCTATGTTTGGAGAGATCAAATTATTTCTTGGTCTATAGATTCTTCAACAAGATGCAGGCATATACATCACTCAATTCAAATACATCAAGGAAGTGATGAAGATATTCAAGATGGAAGATTCTAACCCAGTTGGAACACCTATGGCTACCGGATGTAAGCTGACAATAGAAGACAAATCCAATGATGTAAATCAAACCTTATATAGATCAATGATTGGCAAACTTATGTATGTTGTTCACACAAGACCAGATATAGCACACACAGATGGAATAGTTGCAAGATTCTATGCTAATCCCAAATAATTACATATGACTACTGTCAAGAGAATCCTGAGATATCTGAAGAACACCGAGGACTATGGCTTATGGTATAAAAGAGAAGGAAAATTTGAGCTACAAGTCTATACAAATGATGATTGGACTAGAAACATTGATGACCGAAAGAGCACAACTGGAGGAGCATTCTTCATGGGTGATAGACTTGTCACGTGGATAAGCAAGAAGCAAGGATGCATCTCTCAGTCTAGTGCAGAAGCATAGTATGTGGTTGTTTCTGCAAATTGTTCCAATATTGCATGGATCAAACAATTGCTGGAAGGTATGAGTATGAAGATCCTTGAACCAGTAATTATCTATTGTGATAATACCAGTGCAATTAACATTTCTAAGAATCTAGTCATGCATGCTAAGACTAAGCATATTGCTATCAAGTATCACTATCTAAGAGAACAAGTGCAAGCTAAGGAAGTGACACTAGAATGTGTTCAATCAAAGGAATAGTTAGCTGATATATTCACCAAGCCATTACTAAAGGATACATTTGAGTACCTGAGACAGAGACTAGGGGTTCAACCCTTGTCCGTCAGTTAGTAATCTGACTAGGAGATTGCATCAACCTATACAAAATATGAAGATCAGTCATGTTGATGCAAACACTAAGATGAACAACAATAGATACATCTGTACATAGCAAGGTACATATCTGCACCAAAAACGAGAGACATTGTATTGCTGATGGATAGAGAAATTCAAGGAATATATTATGCAAAGAGATGGAACATGATATAGATGATAAAACAAGGAGAAGTATTTTTGTTTGGCATTTTTGTCAAAGGGAGAGATGTTCTCATTATCATTAGGGAGAGATTTGCATTATCATTAAGGAGAGATTTGCATTATCAAAGGGAGAGATGATTCCATATAATATAAGAGGAGAGATGATCTTATTGACATAAGGGAGAGAGTTCAGACAAAGAGAAAAGATTGTTGTCAAAGGAAAAAGAGATTATCAAGAAGAGGAACAATCAAGGCAGAGCACATATCAGAACATAGATATCAGATGATACATCTATCCATTAAAGGGATTGAAGATTGAAGAAAACCACTCTGCAAGAAACAAATCTAATCTATTTTTGAGCTTATTGAGAGCCAAACATTTGTAATAGTTACATTAGGAAAGCTTGATGAAACTGTACATTTCATATTGTATTAGTGATAGTATAGTATGATAATGTAGTATGTTGCCATCAATGCCAAAGGGAGAGATTTATGACATGTAACTGATTGAATGTTTGAAGATGTTAAGTTGATCACCGAAATGCAAAAGGATAATGCAAGCCATTAAATTAGTTAATGGATTGTATTGTCATTGATGTCAACTTGATATAATCTAATCAATTATAATCAAAGTGTCAAAGACTTCAGAGAATCAAAGAAAAAAAGATCATGCTTTCAGTAATTCATAAAAGACAAGTATTCATAATATAACTTCAAACACCGACGGTCAGTGGACACCGACAGACAAAGATCACCAAAAGTCAAGTCATAGTGATGCCCGAGCAAGAACACCGACGAGCATTACCACCGAGCAGAATCACAAGCATAACCGACGGCCAGAAACATAGTGTAAACCGACGGAGAAGCCCGAGGAGAATTGGAGTGTTGACCGACGCTATCAAAGAGTTAAACACCAAAATTAACTTGAGTTTAGAAATGACAAAATATTTAGCTGGCAGAGCTAAATATAGACTTAACTGATAGTTATCTTTGTTTTCATCGACAATATAAAGCTAGAGATAAGTAATGGATTTAAAGTTGTTTTGTCCAATTGGCAAAAGATCTCAGTGAGATAAAACATGAGTTTTTCTTTAAATCTAATTAGCGAGAATTGTGGATCATGCCAAGATCAAAAAGATCAAGAACCTAACAACGGTGATATCATGTCTATAAAGAGACAACTCAATTCATTACGAATTGGTGTGGTGGGTGAATGAATGAAAAGAGGATGTTGAAGAGAAACTGATGAAGAGAAAATTCATACAGTCCTAATCAACAAACTAAGGAAAGAGATAAAGTTTTTTGCGGACACTGAGCAATAAAGCACAGCATCACCAAGCAGAATCAAAGTGGAGCAAACGTTTAAAACGAGATATATTGATCATAATAGTTTTATGAGATTACAATAGATCTTAAAATTTGCAAGTATAAGTTGTATATGTGAACAGATCATACTGTTTCAGTTTGACCATTGATTCAGAAAGTCTCTTAATTGAGTGGGATTTAAAGATCCTTTCTATATTGAGATACATCCCAAGGATTATCAAAAAGTTTGATCATGAAGATAGCATGAGATGCCAGATACCTATTGACAGGCCAAGTGAGTGTTTAATCAAGGAAGGTATCATAGAGATGCCCGATATCAAGTGACAGCCTAAACTTTTAAATCCTCTAACAAGGTCACACCTAATAGTGTGTTTGTAACCTTTAATAGGGTTGGCTCTTCACCGAGATCACTTCAGAAGAGTAAAAATTTTGGGTTACTGGTCCTAAGTGGGTTTTCCCTTAACAGGGTTTCCACATTAAAAATTCATGTGTCAATGTGTTTATGAGTCATTACTTTAGTGATTTGCATTACACTTAACTTAATTGGATTGATCAATATACTCTAGATAATTTACTGTCTTTTGGTAAATTAACAAACTCCTATTCGGTAAACATTCAGTAGAAGGTTTTACAAAGCATTTCGAGCAGTAGTAATTTGATATAAGTATTTGGAGGCATTCATCTTATAGGACTGAAGATAACTAGAGGCTTAATATTGTGGTACTATGTTTTTGGGTTGATTATTGGAATATTTTGAGGCCACTGATTCACCCCCCCTCTCAGTTATTACTAACACATTAGAGTTAGTTTCACATGATATCGATAGTGACAATCGAGAGGAAAGAGAGATTCCCAATGTGAGGGACATTTATGAGGAGAGTATAGACATAGATATTTTCTATACCATCATTAAAATTGATAACTTTTCTATCAATACCATCACAACCTTTGAAACTAATCCCATTGATCCGCTACCTCTTATCTATCCCAAACTTATAGATTGGGATATGCCTGATGTACCTGAACTAGATTCTTTCCACAATGATGATGTAATCATAGATTATCTTGGAAGAAAAGATCACATACCTTCAGGGGATCATAAGGTAGGGTTCCCTATAGAAATCAGTGGCATGGACTACTTTTGAGAGACTATCAATCATCTCTGTCGCAAAAACATTTAAAAAAATATAGATCCCATGGTGAAAACCACATTGTGGCAGTATTAGATGAGGAAAAAGAAAAAAGAAAGGATGTATTAGATGGTGAAAACTTCCCTGAGGTTCCAAAGGATGAAAGGCTTGACAATCTCCCTAATTATTTCTATCGAGAGCAATTATCTATACTGATAGAAATAGTCGTGCCTATCAATATTAGAACAAAAGATACATAGAGAATTCTTCATGTAGGAACTTCATTGACAAAATCAGAAAGAGAATAATTTCTTCAATTTTTTAGAGAAAAGAAAATCAATTTTGCATGGTATTATGTTGACATGTCTAGTTTATGTTGATTTGTGGTGACTGATAAGACAATTATTGTACACTTTTTTGCAATTCATGGGGTTAACTCGTCAAGCATTTTTGGGCTTAACTCGTCAACCATTTCCCTAGGTTTACTCCTCAAACATTTCCCTAGGTTGACTCATCAAACATTTCCCTAGGTTGACCAGTGAAGCAAGTTTTAGGGTTAGGGTTTTTCTATAAGAAAAATAGTGTTAGGGTTATGGATCATTAGAGGGAAGATGTATTGTAGCATTTGCAATGGTATTGATTTGTAAGCGATCGCTAGTTGTAATCGGTTGAAATTACTGGATAATAATATTGGACTCTCTGTTTAGTGGACGTAGCCCAGGATTGGGTGAACCACGTTAAATATGTCTTCTTGTACTACTTATGTATGCTTTATTCCTTTGCATTGTTGGATATATGTGCATGTAATTATTATGTTTATGTCTTCTAATCCTAACAAGTGGTATTAGAGAGGGTTATTTTCAGTTATCCTCTGCAGGAAGTTCTCACAGTTGAGTGGGAGTCTCGTGTTTGAGTGGGAGTCTCGGGGTTGAGTGGGAGTCTCACGATTGAGTGAGAGTCTCACGGTTGAGTGGGAGTAATGGTAGATGAGGGTAAGTTGATGGTTGAGAAGTTTAATGGGCATAACTTTCAGTTATGGAAAATGCAAATGGGGGAATATCTCTATCAGAAGGATTTATGGTGACCATTGGGAGGAAATTCCAAGCAACCGACAAGAATGTCTAATGAGGATTGGGACATTTTAGATAGGAAGGCACTTGGTAGTATTTGTTTATGCCTGGCACAATCAGTGGCATTTAATATTACAAAAGAGAAGACAACTGAAGAGTTGATCGAAACCTTAGCAAATTTATATGAAAAGCCTCTTGCATCAAATAAGGTATTTTTTATGAAGTGTTTATTTAATATGAAGATGGTAGAAGGTGGGTCTATTTTTTATCATTTAAATAATTTTAATATAATTACCAGTCAATTATCTTCTGTTAATGTCCATTTTGGTGAAGAAAATAGGGCTCTTTTGATTCTATCTTCTTTGCCTAAAAGATGGAATGGCTCGATAATGGATGTTAGTAACTCTGTTTATGGTTCAAATACCCTAAAATTTGATGATGTTGTTGGTGTTATTCTAAGTGATGAAATTCATAGGAAAAGCTCAAGTGGATCCACATTAGGTAGTGTGTTGAATGCAGAAAGTAGAGGCACACCAAGAGATAGAGGAAACAATTTTGGAAATTGTGGGAAATCACGAGTAAAATCAAAGGGCAAGAGGTCTCAATCAAGAGGACCAAATGATTGTTGGTATTGTAGGAAACCAGGTCATAAGAAGAAAGATCGTTGGTCTTGGAAGAATAAAGAAGGAGACAAACAAGAAGGAAATAAGGAGACAAATGTGGTAAGTAATAAATCTGAAGAGGATTTTTTGCTTATTCCCTTAAAAATGTTGATTATTCATGGGTTATAGATTCAGGGGCCTCATTTTATGTTACGCCCCATAGGAGTTATTTTCTTGATTATGTCTAAGGGGATTTTAGGCTAGTTTATTTGGGAGATAACGAACCCTGTCAGATTGTTGGGAAGGGAAGAATTAAGGTTAAGTTGTAGAATATGAATCATTGGCTACTACAAGAGGTAAGGCATGTTCCAAGGCTAAGTAAGAATTTAATTTTAGTAGCGCAGTTAGGTGACAAAGGTTGCACAATTACTTTTAATGATAAAAATTAGAAGGTTTCAAAAGGTTCCTTAGTAGTAGAAAAAGGTGTGAAAGTAGGCACCTTATACATTTGTACAGGTCATATTGTTCCTTCCACTTTAATTGTTACAGAGAAAAGTCAATGCTCAGGAACAATTGTTGCAGTTGAGCAGGTAGAACATGAAACAATCATTGTGGATTCTGAAATAACACTATGGAACAATAGAGTTGGGCACATGAGTGAAAAAGGTATGAAATTACTTCATTCAAAGAATGTTTCACCAAGTTTTAAATGTGTTAATGTGGATTTCTGTGAAATTTGTGTGTATGGAAAACAAAAGAAAGTTAGTTTTCTAAAGAGTGGGAAGGAAAAGAAAGATGAAAAATTGGAGCTTGTGCATACAAATGTATGGGGACCAGCTCAGGTATCTTCCCTTGGTGGCTCTCTGTATTATGTTACATTCATTGATGATGCAACTAGGAAAGTATGGATTTATTTCCTCAGGAAAAAATTTGATGTATTTAAAACTTTTAAAAAATGGAAAAGTTTGGTTGAGAATGAGACTGGTAAAAGACTAAAATGTCTCAGATCTGATAATGGTAGTGAGTATTGTAGAAAATAGTTTGAAGATTATTGATCCTCTAATGGTATTTGTAGGCAAAAAATAGTTCCAAGGACTCCATAAGAAAATAGAGTGGTTGAACGCATGAATATGACAATAATGGAGTGTGCAAGGACTATGAGGTTGCATGTTGGGATGCCCTTAAAAATGTGGGTAGAGGTTGTAAACACCATTTTTTATTTAATTAATAGAGGTACCTCTACTCCTTTGGGTTATGGCATTCCAGAGGAAGTATGGACATGGTAAGAAGGCGAGTTATTCTTTTCTTAGAACCTTTGGTTGTGAAGTATTTTCTCATATAGATTCTGAAAATAGAACCAAGCTAAAAGCTAAATCAAATAAATGTGTATTTGTATGATATGGCATTGATGAGTTAGGTTATAGACTTTGGGATTTTGAGAATCATAAAATTGTGAGAAGCAGGGATGTCATATTCCATGAAAAAGTGTTGTACAAAGATCAGTTGTGGCAGCATGAGAAGAAAGAAAATGATTATGTCGTGCTAGATGATACTCCTAAAGATGATGTTTCAGTGGTTCCTCATGATATGCAACAACAACAACAACAAAAAATACCACCAACTCTAGTGAATGTCAGACAATCTTCAAGGCTAAGTAGACCTCTTGACATGTTCGCTCCCTCTTTGTATTGTATTTTATTGATGATGTTGGTGAACCAGAATGTTATGATGAAGCTACGCAACTGGATACCAAGGTTTAGTGGGAGGATGGAATAACAAAAGAAATTGACTCCTTGTTGAAAAATCAGACCTGGGAATTTTGCAAGTTGTTTGCGGGTAAAAATGCTTTACAGAACAAATGGGTTTATAGGATGAAAGAGGAGGATGGAGGTAAGAAAATATTTACCAGGTTAGTTGTAAAGGGATTTGCACAGAAAAAAAAGCATTGATTTTGATGAGATATTTTCTCTCGTTGTAAAAATGACTTCTATTCGTATTGTTTTAAGTATTGTGGCTACTGAAGATTTTCATTTGGAACAACTAGATGTGAAAATTGCCTTCCTCCATGGTGATTTGGAGGAGGAGATATATATATGGAACAACCCCAAGGATTTAAGGTCATGGGTAAGGAGAAGTTTGTGTGCAAATTAAATAAGAGTTTATATGGCTTGAAATAAGCACCTCGGCAATGATCATATTTAAAATTTGATAGTTTTATGGATGAGCACAACTTCAGTAGGTGTAATTCTGACCATTGTATTTATTTTAAGAGGTTGGATAATGACAGCTACATTATTTTATGTTTATATATTGATGACGTGCTTGTAGCTAGATCTAACATGGATCACATAAGAGAGTTAAAACAATAATTAGCAAAATCATTTGCTATGAAGGATTTTGGGGCAACAAAACAAATCCTTGGTATGGAAATTTTCAGAGATAGACAGAACAAAAAATTAACTCTATCTCGGGTTGATTATGTTGAAAAGGTGTTGCAGAGATTCTCCATGGAGAATGCAAAAGCTATCAATACACCTTATCCTATTCATTTGAAATTGACTAAAGATATGTGTCCAGAGACACAAGAGGAGGAGGCAAAAATGTCCAAGGTACCCTATCCTTTAGCTGTAGGAATTTTAATGTATGTCATGGTGTTATGCCCTGCATCCCCATCCCTACATTTTATGTGCAAAATGTTGGGTCCCCCTTTTTTTGTTTTCTTTCTCCGGGGGTTTCTTCCCCGCGGTTGTGTTTTGTTGGTTTATTGTGCCTTTGGGACCCCGGTCCCAGAGTTGGTCATCCTTTCTCGGGAGCTGAACTCCAGACTCTGGGATTTTCCACCGCAATGTTCTCTTTCCTTAAGGGGATATCGTCGCAGAGATCCCTGGGCCCGGAGTCCAGAGGTCTGTCTGTCCGGAGTTTGCGGATGGAAAGGTGCCTTGCTTTTTACCGCGGGTATAAATAAAAGTTACCTGTCATTTTCACATTTACCGCGATTTAAAAACTCAAGCAATCAAAGCGATTTCAGAGCGATTTGCAGCAAATTAACGTTAATCCAGTGCTAAATATTTCTAGCATTTTCAAGCGATTGTGAGTGGTTTGTGGTGGCTGATTGTGATTGTTTGGCAATTGTAGCTATTGTAGAGCTTCCGCAGAGGCTTCTTTTTCCTCTCCTTTCTGCATTCTCAGGTTGGTGCCTCCTCTCCCTTCGGCTTTCCTTCTGTCTGGTGTCATTTTCTTTCTATTTTTGTTGTCTTTGCCTTTTTTGTTTTGTTCGTCTTTGGTGTCTTTCTGGTTTTGCCACCCGTTGGTGGGTCGGCTCTGCCAGAGGGTTGTCCACCCTCTGTGTAGGTGTAGTTTAGTCTGTATATAGTGTAAAAAGTTGTAGATATTCTGTGTTTTGCCTGGTTTCATGTAGATGTTTGTTCTGCAATGTATATATGTGTAAATTTAGTGTATATTTGATGTATATCCCTCTGTTCCTCGTGTATATATCCCTTAGCTCTAATGTATATCTTTTGTGTATCCTTCCAGGTAGCTTAGCGAGCTCACCGTGTTGCCCATGCCGCTAGTTTCTCATCCATAAGCTCGCTCTGAGTAGAATACCACCTATTTGAAACTCGGCTCTCGGCCAGTTTCAAATAGGTAGTTTTATCTCTCCTCCGTAAAACCAGTCTGGCCCTCATTTATGTCCCATGCATGCATTTAAATCTCTCCAAGTGGCCTTCACTTTTCACGCATTTAGACAGTTGGCTCCGCCATCATTGCCATAACTCCCATTTATTATCCATCCACGTGGTGCACACGTGGGTCTGACGGTTTGCCTTTTTGCACATCTTTACCAACGGTTACTTCTCTGGGCACCGGGTCTCCTGCCATCATCCATCCCATGTCCTTCTTACCAAATGTGATAAAATCCCTGGACCCGGATGGTTAATCAAATTCCTAAGTTCATGATATGTATGTGTGCTTTCCAGAGTTTTTGAATGAAACTAACTTTTTAGGGAAAGTAGACACCGTGGTGGTAAGATCTCCGGACCCCAGAGTATTTATTTATTAATGTGTTCTAACAGTCGCTTTGACTTGCAGGTTTCCAGAGTATACTTTCAAACATGTCTGAAGCATCTGCATCCTCACCACCCGAAAGTCTGAAACTTCCATCTACAGCAAGTACCAGGGCGTCAGTAAATTCAAAAATGGAGAAGGCTCTGGAAAAGATGTCTTTGAGCCTGAAATACGTTAAGGATGGAGTCATCGTGGGCTCAAAGATTGAGTCCAAGGTGTAGCTTTTTACTGACACTAGCGTCAGAACATGGCCAGAAATGCAGGACTTGGTCAAAGTCATGTACATTCAACGACAGGCCGGAGATCATTTGGCCATCAAAATTGGGAACTTTGGGATCCTAAAGGCAGCTTGCTTCCCATGCTTGGTGCAGTCACCGGAGCTTATACTCACGCTCTTGGCTCTTTACAACCCATCTGTTTGGGCAGTTATGCTCGCACCGCCGGAGCCAACAGGGTACCCCACTCCTTTAGTGTCTCTTGACCCTGATACCTTTTAGAGGGGCTTGGGAATCCCTCAATTCACCAAGCTGACAGTGGTCACCCGGTCCAATGCCTTGGCCCAATTCAAGCAATTGGAGGAAGCGGCCCGCATATAGATGAACAACAATTGGCTCAAAGTCCCAAAGAGGGACCCCAAGAGGATGAAGCTAGAGATCCCCAAATCTGAATTTAAAGAGAGCATCCAGATGGGGATAATACCACTATGCCGGGTCTTCGAACAACAACGTGCCCAAGAATTCTCTGGGTGGATGTACTACTTCTTGCTCGGCATAAGTATTGCCGGGGAGTTTTTCGACTGGGTGGCCATAATTTCAAACCACGTCGACTCCCAGTTCCTCCAACTGGCCAAGAAGAAGAAATTTTATGACTTCTTATATTTTTTGGGCCTTGGCATAGTAGAGGCCCCACACCCATGGGCTACTTACAGATGACGTACTCAGGCTTGGCTCAGATCAGAAGGCCCTGTGGGATTACTTCCCACAGATTCAATGGGAGGCCAGTTTTCCCAGTTTCTGCAGAGTAAATGATGCGTTCATTTACTACCACCTGCTCACACCCACCTGGGATGCAGGATACCGCCTGTCCACAGAGGTGATGAATTTGGTCTGGAGTTACAGACATTATTACATATAATACTAGCAGCATACATATATAAGGGTGACCAGCTTCTCTTGAAAACCCTACTTGTTACCCAAGCACTGCGGGGACAAGATTGTCCTCCTGGAATTTTGGAGGCAGATAATGGTGCTGCATGCCTTCTATGCCCTAAAGAAGGTAACCAACATTCCATTCCCAATCACTTGTGGGAATTATTCATGCAATCTGGCTGCTGCCAAAGAAGCAGACAATGAGCTAAAAAGCTATAACTTGGCAGAATTCTACTTGGTGCGGAAGCATTTCGATCCGCACAGCAAGATTGTGGAGGCACTTCCCCCAGCTTCAGAGCTCCATCAATACCACATGGAGGACTTTTGGGGAGACTTCCAGGATGACGTGGAGGTCCAGAGCCGGCACTACATTAGAATGACCGTAGGCATGATAGAAAGATTGAAGCTTCAAAGGTTTTCGAAGGATTTCTCAAATGTCGGCTCCATAATAGATCCCCAGTACAAAGCAAAGGGGATCGATACACTGGCTCTCCCACCAGTAAATTGGGATGCCCAAGAGGGGTCCACCATTGAGGACTTCACCTGGGAGGTGGTCGAGCGCAGCCACACTTACTTCAAAAGGATGTGCCCCGGGAGTGTCCGCAGAGCAGCCCCGCCAGCACCAAAAGAAACCCCGGGGGCCGGGGACTTCTTCACAGGGAGCGGACAAAGGAAAAGGGATAGATACAAATCCTGTAGTGCAAGAAGTCCCCATTAAAGAACAAACAAGGAAATCGGTAGCAGCCTCCCAGCAAATGAGGGAGAACCTAATCACACGGCTGGCTACCCCGGTGCTCATGGCTGGACCTATTCATCCCCCATCCTCCCCTTCACTAGCGGCCTTAATGGTTAAGGAAACAGGGGCGGATCCGATAGAGCAAGCAACAGTAAGAGATGCGAGCCCACCCTTGATTACCCAGAGAAGAAGGAGGCTTGACCCTAAGCCTAAGAAGGAGCTAGAGTTGGAGATGATGCCCTAGGCTCCACAAGTTGAAATCCTTTCTTCTGACTCCCTAGAGCTAGAGAGGGAAGCAGAACCTGCTGATGTCCCAGACCACCCTCCTCCGCAGAATGAGTTTGATGATGTTTTTGCAACCGACAAGTTTGGTAACTTACAGGGGTACATTGAGTAGATGACAGAAATCCCAACAGAAGAAGAGACCGAGGAACAAATAACTGTGCAGGAGCAGGAGCAAATGGAAGAAGAAAAGGGAACAAAATAGGAGATCGCCTCTGAAGTACCAGAGATTCAAGATACGGGGGCGGACCAGCAAAAGTAGAGTGAACAAGTGGCATTTGCTGAGGGAACCGGACCTACGGGAGCAACCGTAACCTCAGTCGCCATGTTCCAAGCCCCAACCCCCAGAGCAACCTTTGGGCAGGTAATAATCGCAATGCAAACAATGAATCTCAGCCTGGTACCTCCCCTATTTCCAAAGGATGTATCAAAAGAAGAAGAGATCCCAACGACTGAAGTCGAAGAACAAGAACAATGAGAAGAGGAAACCCCCAGGACAGCTGATGAAGGTCTAGACAAAGCTGAAGATGTAGAGGACAAGGCAGAAGAGACAAACATCATAGGGGGAAATATTTTGGATGAGGCCCAAGATAAAGAAAAAGGGGCGGGTGAGACCCACACCACTAAGGAGGAACAACAATAGGGCACGTGGGAAGAACTAAAAGAACAGACTTTGGCGAACAAGCCACCCCTGCCACCTCAGTGGTTAGTGGAGAGAAAGAAGACAAAGGCTCCGTCCACCCCAAGAGCTCACCTCTCTCTAGCTGAGATGATGGCCCAGGTCTAGGAGCCACCAAAGGCCAAGAAAGCCCAGACAGTTCATGCTCTTCAAACCGGGCTAGGAGGAGAAACAGTTGCAGTTGTTGCAACACCTCTCCCAGACACCGATGCAGCGACAGCAGAAGCCAGAGATTATGATATCATAGAGATATCACTGGGAAAGAGAGGAAAATAGGGTGAAGTAAACCTGTTGAAAGAAGCGGCCAAGGCGATGGAGGCCAGATACGAAAAGGAGGCCCAAAGGCTCAAAGCAGAAAAGGAAAAGATAGCGAACCTCATGGGGTTTCTTACTGAGTTGGCCTGGCCTATTAGTGCTATTACTTCAGAGGCCTCCACATCTGATGTGCCATTACCATAGAGTGACATTGAATCCCTGCAAGCAATGAAGAAAAAGGCCCAAGCGGTCGATGAGTGGGTAGCTCTACAAATAGGAAACACCCGGTGTTTCCTAGTGTCCACCCTCCCATATTTATATGCGGCGTGACAATTTTTGCATCAGGCAGAGACTATTCTTAATATATGGGAGGGTGGCATGGAAAACTACGAGGCTTGGAAGGTAGAGCTAGAAGAGCTCCTCAACCTCAGGGAAGAGATGGTCTCTGAATTTGGGATTCTGGGAGAAGAATCATTTGATTTTGTGAGGACCCAACACTCCAGACTTTACCTCACATTGGAGGTACTCAAGCAACTGGTAGGGGCTCTACACGACAAAGTCAACACAGTGCAATAGACTACAAATATATACAAGGCATTTGTAGCAAATATACACTATCAAAAACATTCAGAACTTGAGTGTGGACCCTGCCTTTCGGTCGCTACCCAACACATCGACACCTTCCAGAATAGAGAACATATACCTAATTCCCCAGAGCCCAGTGTTCCTACGGGGTGCACTCCTTTGGTGCCATCTCCTCGGGAATCCCAAATCCAAACTCCTCTAGAGGTAAACCCTACTTGCATGCCAACAATTTGGGAGGAAGCTCCTCCCAAGTCTCCCAAAAGCAATCCAAAAGCTGCTCTCATTCCCCAGCCCCAGAATGCGAATAATGATTTGTGGACCCTCAAGTTCGATGGGTCCCGATCCAAACAAGGCTGCGGGGCCGGGGTAGAATTAATCAACCCGCGAGGGAAATCCTTCCTCGCATCCTACAGACTGCAGTTCAACTACACAAACAATGTTACAGAGTACGAGGCTTTGGTCCTTGGACTATTATTTGCGTTAAGGAAAGGTATCACCCGCCTCTGGGCTCTGGGTGATTCAGAGTTGGTTGTCAAACAAGTCTGGAGTCAATATACATGTCACGATAAGAGACTGGCCACATATCGCAATCAGGCTTGGAGCCTTATTGAAGATTTTAATGCCTTTGGCATTGATCTCATTCCCCAGCGATAGAACTATGTCCCGGATGCCCTTGTCATTTCTACCAACACACTTGAGCCCATGGCCAGCTCGCGACTCAAGAGATTTTCAGTTGAGATGGTCCCCACCCCGTCCATTCCAGATAATGTCACCCACTTTTAGGTTTTTGAGGACGATCAACAAATCCTAGCCTTCATGGCCAATGTTGGTGTCTTTGAAGGCCAAATAGTGGAGGAATGAGACCATGACGATACTAGGCAGGGTGACGAAGACGATGGGATCATGGACCTACCCACTAATACCATCCCAAAGGGGATGGTTGCACTTGAACGAATCTTCGACTCGGACCCTCGAGCCTGAGAAAATATGTCATCTTCCTCTGAGGGAGGAAAGTTTGAAAGGGCAAACATTGGCCAACCCGGTGAAGAAAAGATGATCCACATTGGCACCTCCTACTCCCCTGAGGAGAAGGAGAAGATTCTCATAGTTCTCTGAGAATACATAGATGTAATTGCATGGGGGTATGAAGATTTGAAAACATATGACACATCCATTATGACTCATACTATTCCCCTAAAACCTGATGCTAAGCCTTTTTGGCAAAAGCCTTTTTGGCAAAAGCAACGACCCGTCAACCCACTGATCAAGCCTCTAATTCATCAAGAGGTAGAAAAATTGCTATCAGACCAGATAATCTTTCCAATCTGGCACACTACATGGGTTGCCAATCTTGTCCTTGTGAGAAAGAAGAACGCTGAGATTCGCCTTTGCGTGGATTTCTAAAACTTGAATAAGGCCTCCAAGAAAGATAATCACCCTCTCCCTTCGTTGGATGAGGTGTTATAGATAGTGAATGGATCCCAGATGATGTCATTCTTAGATGGGTACTCCAGGTATAACCAGGTCATGGTTAAGTACGAGGATAGAGAGAAAACAATGTTTACCACCAAGTGGGAAATGTTTGCGTACAGGAGAATGCCCTTTAGTTTGATTAATGTAGAGGCAACATTTCAAAAGGCCATGGACATTGCATTCGAGGGCCTTGTGAATCAGTGCATAATCATCTACATGGATGATTTGACCATCTTTTCCTGGGACATGCGTGACTATTCCGCCCATCTCGCTCAGATTTGCAAGAGATGTCGCCGGTATGGAATATCCCTTAACCCCAAGAAGTGCATATTCGGGGTCACTGAAGGGAAGTTTCTCAAGCATATTGTCTCTAAGAAGGGCATATCCATTGACTCTGAGAGAGTTGAAGCATTGCTAAACTTACAAATGCCCGGCAGTAGGAAAGAGATGCGATCTTTCTTCGGAAAGATCAACTTCGTCTGGCGGTTCATCACTGGATTCGCTGAAATAGTTAAACCACTTAATGAGATGATGAAAAAGGATACCAAGATTGAGTGGAGTCCTGAAGCAAAGTGGGCGTTCACCCAAATCAAACAGACAATAACGGAAGCACCTGTCCTGGCTAGTCTGGACTACTCCCTTCCATTTTACATTTACTCCTTTGCTTCGCCACATTCTACCACGACAGTGTTGACTCAAAAGGTTGAAGGGGAAGAATGACCGATAGCTTTCATGAGCTCCCCTTTTAAGAATGCCGAAGTCTGGTATTCACCACTAGAAAAAAAGGCCTTTTCTCTAGTTTGTGCTGTGAAGAAATTCTAGCATTACATTCTCCGGAGCAAGGTACATGCTATCATCCTGGACCAGGTCGTAAAGTCTCTGCTGATGCAGAGCGAGTTGGGTGAAAGATGGGGGAAATAGATGGCCATCCTCTAGGAATATGATTTAGAAATGCAGCCCATGAAGATAGTCCGGGGCCAAGGACTGAGTCGAGCGATGGCAGAAGAGACTCCCCGCATAGAATGTCAAACTTACACAGTGGATTCCATCACTTGAGACCCGTGGTATACCGATCTGGTATATTTGCTGCTGAATAACAAATTCCTAGAGGGATTACCCCCAATAAACGCCGCGCCCTATGGATGAAAAGTGCTCACTTCATGATCAAAAACTTCACGCTTTATCGCAGGAACTATGAGGGAGTGTACCTCCGGTGCATCGACAGGGACCAAGCTGTGAAGATGATTGATGAATTTCACAGTCAGTTTGGAACCGGACATGGCTCAGCTGACGCCACTACCCATTAGATCCTTCAGGCCAAATACTATTGGCCCTGTATATTTAAAGATGTTTACACTCATGTTAGGAAATGCCACACTTGCCAAACCGCGATGCATCGTGAGCGTAACCCGGCTATGCCTTTGCAACCAATTTTTGAGGCTAGGCCTTTCGCCCAATGGGCATTTGAATTCATTGGGAAAATCAACCCCAACTCATCTACCAATCACCGATACATTCTTACTACTACTGATTACTGCACCCGGTGGTCCGAGGCTATACCGTGCAAGAATCTGTCTTTTGCATAGTAGAATCAGTCTGGTCTCCAGAGCTATTTTACAGGTTTGGTGGCACATTTTGAGCAATATCCATCAGGTTTATCTCTGGAGGTCTGGCAATTAGTGAAATAAAAAAACACAAGGAACAAGTAATCGGACACACCAAGGATAGATCGGTTGCACTGGTTGGTTGACCCAAGTCTGAACTTTTAAAGAATTCTTTCCGAGTCTGGAGTTTCATCCCCTGCTCAATATGAAATAGGTGGAATGGTGAAAGGAGTACCACCATTAAAATTAGCTAAGCTAAAGCTTAATGGTGAAAGAAGTACCGCCCTCCCACATAGAAACGTACAAAATAACAAGAAAAAGGGAAGCGGGATGACGCTCCGGTCTCTGGAAGAAATGAGAAAATCTGACGACTCTGTGGTTCAATGTAATTAGTGCCTCCTCTCTACTCCTCCCAGAGGTCATCGAATTGATTTCCTTCCAAAGTGTAATACCCTCTCCTATGGTGATACTTGGACTTTTGACTTGGACATTTTATTGTGATGGTTAGAACTATACATTTACATTTATATTTTGTGGATGATGATATGATTGATATGCTCATTTATGGTTATCATTTATATGTTTATGAGATTAGAAAACCATCTATTTTTATATGTTTTATGGATCTAACCCAAGGATTTGAATCTAACCATTATCATGATGTTTTATGTTTCATGGATATGTGTCTGATGTGTTTTTATGGCTCAGGACGAAGTCGTAGTTACTCACTTAGTTGAGGTCCACACGATGTATCGATCCTGGTCATCTGTTTGCATATATCTGATTTGTATGAATATCCATATGTATATATATATATATATATATATCTCTTCTTGGTGATGCAGGATTGCAGGTACCGGGTATCGTCTCCACCTGGCTTCACAGGTCTGAGCGATCCCTCAAAATCCTCGATCGTTGTTGTTGTTATGGAGATATCACCAGGTTCCACAG
>MU224257.1:1207743-1237454 GCA_018584345.1 Thuja plicata | reverse complement strand
GGTTCCATTTGATTTAAAGGTTATATTGTTCATAAAGAATACTTAGGAATATAGATGGTTTTTAAATGGAAAATTGAAATGAAAGTACTTAGGCATTTCTTAATAAAGAATCTTATAATGATATGATGTAGTTTGCTTTGAGAATTAAAACTTGTTGTTAGTTTACTTATTGAACTCAAATGAATCGTGCATTAAATTAGAAGGGAACCCTGGAAGGAATCTAAGTTTAAGTTTTGCTCACATAATTCTTTAAAAGTTCAAAAAATTTCATGAATTTTTACTTAGGTTTTCTTTTTCAAAGAGAATCTCTGTTCTCTTCCCTGGTTCCCTTGCGGGGCATGACACAAAGCACACACTCCACCACTGATGAAAAGATTATGGAATGGATCCCGTGTGGCTGGATTTCCTCAGACGTGTTACTCTTTACCTGTAAGATACTTCGAGTAGTGACTTGTTCTAGTTTTGCTAACCAGAGATTTTGTAGTTCTCAAATGTGCTAAGGCATTTGTCCCAGATAGTCGCCATTTGTTATGCCCTGCATCCCTGTCCCTACATTTTGTGTGCAAAATATTGGGTCCCCCTTTTTTTGTTTTTTGCTTTTTGTCCTTGCCTTGTTTTTTTTTTTTTGTTTTGTCTTCTTGTTGTTTTCTTTCTCTGGGGTTTACTTCCCCACGGTTGTGTTTTGTTGGTTTCTTGTGCCTCCAGGACCCTGGTCCCGAAGTTGGTCATCCTTTGTTGGGAGCCAAACTCCAGACTCTGGACTCCAAGATTTTTTGCCGCGATGTTCTCTTTCCTTAAGGGGATATCGTCGCAGAGATCCTCGGGCCCGGAGTCCAGAGGTCTATCTATCCAGAGTTTGCGGATGGAAAGGTGCCTTGCTTTTTACCGCGGGTATAAATAAAAGTTACCTGTCATTTTCACATTTACCACGATTTAAACACTCAAGCAATCAAAGCAATTTTAGAGCGATTTGCAACAAATTAACGTTAATCCAGTGCTAAATATTTCCAGCATTTCTGAACGATTGCGAGTGGTTTGTGGTGGCTGATTGTGATTGTTTGGTAGTTGTAGCTATTACAGAGCTTCCAAGAAGGCTTCTTTTTCCTCTCCTTTCTGCATTCTCAGGTTGGTGCCTCCTCTCCCTTCGGCTTTCCTTCTGTCTGGTGTCATTTTCTTTCTATTTTTGTTGTCTTTGCCTTTTTTGTTTTGTTCATCTTTCGTGTCTTTCTGGTTTTGCCGCCCGTTGGTGGGTCAAATTTTCCAGAGGGTTGTTCGCCCTTTGTACAGGTGTAATTTAGTCTGTATATAGTGTAAAAAGTTGTAGATATTCCATGTTTTGCCTAGTTTCATGTAGATGTTTGTTCTGCGATGTATATATGTGTAAATTTAGTGTATATTTAATGTATATCCCTCTATTCCCCATGTATATATCCCTTAGCTCTGATGTATATCTTCTATGTATCCTTTTAGGTAGCGTAGCGAGCTCTTCGTGTTGCCCATGCCGCTAGTTTTTTGTCCATAAGCTCGCTCTGAGCAGAATACCACCTATTTGAAACTCGGCTCTCGGCTGGTTTCAAATAGGTAGTTTTCTCTCTCCTCTGTAAAACTAGTCTGGCCCTCATTTATGTCCCATGTGCGTATTTAAATCTATCCAAGTGGCCTTGACTTTTCATGCATTTGGATAGTTGGCTCCGCCGTCATTGCCATAACTCCCATTTATTATCCATCCACATGGTGCCCACTTGGGTCTAACGGTTTGCTTTTTTGCACATTTTTACCAATGATTACTTCTCTGGGCTCCAGGTCTCCTATCATCATCCATCCCATGTCCTTACCAAATGTGATAAAATCCCTGGACCCAGATGGTTAATCAAATTTTTAAGTTCATGATATGTATGTGTGCTTTCCAGAGTTTTTGAATGAAACTAACTTTTCAGGGAAAGCAGACACCGTGGTGGTAAGATCTCCAAACCCGAGAGTATTTATTTATTAATGCATTTTGACGGTCACTTTGCCTTGCTGGTTTTTGGAGTATACTTTCAAACATGTCTGAAGCATCTGCATCCTCACCACCCAGAAGTCTAGAACTTCCATCTACAACAAGTATCAGGGTGTCAGTAAAGTCAAAAATGGAGAAGGCTCTGGAAAAGATGCCTTTGAGCCTGAAATACATTAAGGATGGAGTCATCACAGACTCAAAGATTGAGTCCAAGGTGCAGCTTTTTATCGACACTAGCGTCGGAACATGACCAAAAATGCAGGCCTTGGTCAAAGTCATGTACATTCAACGACAAGCTGGAGATCCTTTCGAAAAGATAGCAAACCTCATGGGGTTGCTTACTGAGTTGGCCTGGCCCATTAGTGCTATTCCTCTAGAGGCCTCCACGTCTGATGCACTGTTACCACAGAGCGACATTGACTCCCTGCAAGCAATGAAGAAAAAGGCCCAAGCGATCGATGAGTGTGTAGCTCTACAAATAGGAAACACTCGACGTTTCCTAGTGTCCACCCTCTCGGATTTATATGCAACGTGAAAAGTTCTGCATCAGGAAGAGACTATTCTTAATATATGGGAGGGTGACATGGAAAAATACAAGGCTTGGAAGGTAGAGCTAGAAGAGCTCCTCAACCTCGGGGAAGAGATGGTCTCCGAATCTGGGATTCTGGGAGAAGAATCATTTGATTTTGTGAGGATCCAACACTCTAGACTTGACCTCACATTGGAGGTACTCAAGCAACTGGTAGGGGCTCTACACGACAAAGTCAACATAGTGCAATATTCTACAAATATGTACAAGGCATTTGTAGCAAAGGTCTCTAGAGCTGACCCATTCAGCGCCGATACATGCACCCCAGAGGAATACATCCCGAAAAAATTTGATGAATTAATGAAATCCAAATATCAATCCCCGAATGGACTGGACGGGACCCAAATGATAGGGTTAACTCACATGATCCTTAGTCGTCATGATGCGGCAAAAATGGCCGACGAGTTCAAAGATAATGTTCTAAAGCTTAGAGAACAAATTGAGGCAGCTAAGTACCGGCAGTCCTGCCTTAGAGAAATTGATGAGGATGGGATCTCCCGCCTTCTCCAAACATTCAATGACAATAAGCAATAATAAAGTTTCTCCAAAGGCTGGAGAAAATTCAAACATTTTATATTCTTTATTCTTTCGAAATGTAAGTTTCCGGATCTTAGAATCCTGGATAGCAAATTTTGTATTCTTTCAAATGATCCATGTCCCGGTCCCCAAGGCTGACCGGTCACTTTCAGAAGCGGTTAATAAAGGTTGTCAGAAGGTAGTTGGCTACATCAAGGAACATCAGATTAACAGTTGGTTTTCTGACAAATGGTCTTCTTGAGGCACCATTTTAGAGGTACACCTGGCACATTAGAGATAGGACACCACATTTCTCATTTATGAGGCATGTAGCCTCAAATCCCTAGGGATCTGATTTCTTCTCTCTTTCATGGCTCTCTTCTCAAGGCCGATTCTTCTGCTGTATATTCTTGTCTCATTCTTCTGACATGTCAGGCCTATTCTATCTCAAGGTCTTTTGTAGGGTGGCGCAGGTAGTACCGGCCCTTGAATATTATATTTTATTGTAACATGATGTAAAATAGGGTTAGGGTTAGGGTTAGATGAAAATGTGTATAAATAGTAAGACCGACCCATTGCCAAGGGTCAGCAAAATTGATGATTTTGCTGTCCACAATAATAGAAAAGTGATTTTTCATTTTAGTTGTAAAGCTCAGTGCTCCATTATTTCACTTTCAAGTAGTTAGACGCTCCCCTAAAGCCACCATTGTATCACGCACCAATGCTTGCTGGAAGAAATATTAATGAAGAAGGGAGAGTTCTTTGCAATGATGTTGTTGGCATTCAAACTTCTGAGTTAATGGTATTTTATGTTTCATGTTCCTTATATCTTCTGCTCTGATATCTCAAGTAGCTTAACGACCTCTTTCCTCTTGCTACTAATAAAATTCTAACTGATGGTTGTGTATTTCTTCAGTATTTAGTGTAGTATATTAGAGCATTATCGATATTTTGAATGTTTGAACATAACTATAGATAGATGAAGTACTTCTGACCCTGCAGGATCTTTTTCAGTTTATTTGCTAAGTGTAAAATGCTTGGAGAAGCCTCACCTTACTGAATCTCTGGAGAGAATGAGTTGAAGAAACCAACTATCCCCCTCAAAAATAGTCACTTCTCCCAACAGAGCCCCGCACCATCGTGACCCAACACCCAGGTGCTTGGAGGCCCGAGGAATCTAACTTCCCCAGATAGCCTTTGTAGGTGGAGTTGGCCGGTACCCCTGGTACCCGGTGACAACTTATGACTGTTGGCAGACCTTTTCAGCAAAACCCTGTCAACAGAAACTAGCACTAGAAGGAAGGCATGAACTCGTCCCCCTCTCAAGATTCTGATTTTACACCTCCCGAGGGTTCCCTGAGCTATAGTTTTAGGAGTCAAGCCTTCAGTGGGATTGGGTCTTTCTCCCCCACAAAATTTGAAAGAATCCTTAGGTCTGCCCCAAACCCCAGAAGGTTTGTTGAACTTGAGCCTCCTGCTTGAAAGAATCAGAACCTGAAAACCACACTAGCCACTATTGTCTGGGGGTCTAGCATACCTCAAAATACCCAAACTTCTCAGACAATCTCGAGGACTAGCGCTCAAACTACCCAAAATCTAGTTCCACGAATGGCTGCATATTTTGGTAACACCGGGTCCCCAATGGGAACTTTTCCAGGTGCAATCAATGACTTACCCTCGCACCCAGAGAAGATCTGCCCATGATATGAGCACTTAAGCTCACGGACCGTAGAAGAGCATTTACAGGCATATAAAGATGCCATGAACTGACACCAGATCTAGCATGAAGATGTTGTGACCCAGATGTTTCCCTTGTCCTTGGGGTAGGGCAAGTTAAACTGGTACCTTAACCTTTCTGCCAAGTCTATTAATAGTTGGCAGGACATGAAGGACACCTTCTTGGCTGCCTTTCGCGTATATGTGGACCCAGCCTGGTCCCATAGCCATTTCATCTCCATTATGAAGGAACCTAATGAACCTCTTGCAACATTCAACCATCGGTTCCAACGCACCTTGAAGCGGTGCACAGGCTCTTTCATTCCATCCCCAGAAGTAACCATACAGACTTACCTTAACGCAATGGACCCCTTTGTTGCCACTCTCCTTTGGAGAACAACGACTGCGGGCGACTGGGACACTTTGGCGAAGGTTTACAACCTAGCCTTAGAACTATCTCATGGTCTCAACAAATCCCCAGGCGGGATTGGGCAGAGCGCACCCTTCAACATGATCCCCGGTGGAATAGCGTATGCTAGGGGATATAACCCCAATCTGGCAATGGGTGCTCCCTCAATGGCAATGAATCCCCCACCACCAGTGATAGACCAACAAGCCTAGTATGTTTATGCAATGCAGACTCAGGCAGTACCAGGTTTGGAAGCTTTCCCTTGGAATCAGCCACAGTAGGCACAACAGCCTCAGACACAACCGTCCGGAGTGCCCTTCTTTTAGTCATCCGCGACTGGAGGATTGCCCCCCTCAACTTCAGCTAATACTGCTACCTTCCTAGGGAACCAACAACAAAAACTATCATACTATGACACTAATACTCAGTTGACCGCCGAGGTTGAATCCCTCCAGCGAATGTTGTCTACCTTAACTGTGGATATGGGTCAACTGAAGGCGGGGTCCTATGCGCCCCAGAATTCTAACTCCCAGAGGGGGAATATCTTCTTCGGCCAATGAAACAACAATGCCAGGGGAAGGAACTTCAACAATGGGCCTCGACCCAATCAATAGCAATGGAACAATAACACAAACACCGAATGTCCACCTCTGAACCAAAATGCTAACCAAAACGGTGCTGGACCATCATATTTCACACCAGTCACAAACTTTCAGCCCATGACTAATTGGTGTAGATTGCATGACATGGGCTCACACAATAAGGTAAATTGTGCCACGTTGGAAAAAGTCATCATGATCTCCTAGCTAGACAGACAATAGTCGCATGATGCTACTCCCCTAGAGCCTCCTATGCAGGAGTCAACCCACAGTGCCTTCACCTGTGAGACCATCTTCTTCAGAACTTCTAGGGAAGATGAAGAGGAATCTGAATTGCATGGATTCTTTGATGAATCTATCCTCCCCTCTGAGGCCAATGCCTTTACCAACCCATGGAATCCATACAATACTCAGAGTCAAGTTGGTAAAGGACTAGCTTACACGTCTACGCCCCCTATCAAGGACACTCCTCCCTGGGATAACGCAATTGACCGACCCGCTCCTCCAAAAGGTTCTAGCTCTAACCAAGCGAAAGACCTAGCCGAGGGCAGTCACCAATTCCTAGGAGGAAGATTTGACATTACAAAGGCGTTAAAATAGACCACCACCTCCATGACCTTGATGGAGGTTTTGCTAAACTATCCTGAGTAGAAGAAGTCTCTTCTGAAGCTCTTTGGAAAGCCGAAAGTTGTCAGTTGCCCACCCAAGACTGTCTCGTTTGAGGATGCCAACGCGGCTATCTTTTGAAGAAATAATGAAGATCCTCCCTTCCTACTAGGCCTGAATATCCAAGGCAAAAATGTACATAATTGTTTAGTAGATTTTGGAGCTTCCGGTAACATCATGCCCTTATCTATATGCTAGAAGCTCAGATTCCATCCCACCCCATCTAATGGTGCGGTGATCCAGCTGGATAAGA
Organism: Thuja plicata; assembly: GCA_018584345.1. Classification (NCBI taxonomy): domain Eukaryota; kingdom Viridiplantae; phylum Streptophyta; class Pinopsida; order Cupressales; family Cupressaceae; genus Thuja; species Thuja plicata. The sequence continues at coordinate 1,230,707 of MU224257.1, read as the reverse complement.
CTATCATGAAAATGGTGGGGGAGTTAAAGAATGTTCGGATACAGCTTATTCAGGACCCCAGGATAGCCAGCATAATCGACGTCCAAGTGGTGGACAGCCCAGAGACTTATGGGATTTTATTAAGTCAAAATTGGTCTAAGTCCTTGAACGGATACTTTTTGACTGACTTCTCCCACATATGGCTCCCCTGGGAAGGAGAATCAAATAAGATCTGGGTTAAAAGTGAACCCCGGATGAAACAGGCCCTTACCAAGGTCGAAAAGGTCAGTGAGGTCTTCTTCACTGAGACTTCCCCTGGGGTATACCGACCCTTCAAAATCTTAACATTCGATTTCACCCCCGGGGAGGATCCCATAGTGTTGTAGAGAACCCATAACCTAGAAGAAAAGCTAAGAGTTGAGGTTGACTCTCAAGGTGCCACAGTGACCCCCGCCACACTCTTGTCTGGTACTTGGTACCAAGTACACTATTAGAAACATTAAGAACTTGAGTGTGGGCCCTACCTTTCGGTCGCTACCTGACACATCGACGCCTTCCAGAATAGAGGATGTATAGCTAATTCCCCAAAGCCCAGTGTTCCTACAGGGTGCACTCCTTTGGTTCCATCTCCCCGATAATCCCAAATCCAAACTCCTCCGGAGGTAAACCCCACCTGCACACCAACAGTTTAGGAGGAAGCTCCTCCCAAGTCTCCCAAAAGTAATCCAAAAGCTACTCTCGTTACCCAGCCCCAGAATGCGAATAATGATTTGTGGACCCTCAAATTGGACGGGTCTCAATCCAAACAAGGCTGCGGGGCCGGGGTAGAATTAATCAACCCGCGAGGGAAATCCTTCCTCGCATCCTACAGACTGCAGTTCAACAACACAAACAATGTTACAGAGTACGAGGCTTTGGTCCTTGGACTCTTATTTGCGTTAAGGAAAGGTATCACCCGCCTCCGGGCTCTAGGTGATTTAGAGTTGGTTGTCAAACAGGTCCGGAGTCAATATACATGTCACGACAAGAGACTGGCCGCATACCACAATCGGGCTTGGAGCCTTATTGAATATTTTGATGCCTTTGGCATTGATCTCATTCCCCGGCGATGAAACTATGTCCCGGATGCCCTTGTCATTTCTTCTAGCACACTTGAGCCCATGGCTGGCTCGTGACTTTGGAGATTTTCAGTTGAGATGGTCCCCACCCCGTCCATTCCAGATAATGTCACCCACTTTCAGGTTTTTGAGGAAGATCAACATATCCTAGCCTTCATGGCCAATGTTGGTGTCTTTGAAGGCCAGATAGTGGAGGAACGAGACCATGACGATACTGGGCAGGGTGATGAAGACGATGGGATCATGGACCTACCCACTAATACCATCCCAAAGGGGATGGTTGCACTTGAATGAATCTTCAACTCGGACCGTCGGGCTCGAGAAAAGATGTCATCTTCCTCTGAGGGAGGAAAGTTTGAAAGGAAAAACATTGGCCAGCCTTGTGAAGAAAAGATGATCCACATTAGCACCTCCTGCTCCCCTGAAGAGAAGAAGAAGATTATCGCGATTCTCTGAGAATACATAGATGTAATTGCATGGGGTTATGAAGATTTGAAAACATACGACACATCCATTATGACTCATACTATTCCCCTAAAACCTGATGCTAAGCCTTTTCAGCAAAAGCAACGATCAGTCAACCCACTGATCGAGCCTCTAATTCATCAAGAGGTAGAAAAATTGTTGTTAGCCTAGATAATCTTTTCAATCTGACACACTACATGGGTTGCCAATCTAGCCCCTGTGAGAAAGAAGAACAGTGAGATTCGCCTTTGCATGGATTTCTAAAACTTGAATAAGGCCTCCAAGAAAGATAATCACCCTCTCCCTTCGTTGGATGAGGTGTTACAGATAGTGAATGGATCCCAGATGATGCCATTCTTGAATGGGTACTCCTGGTATAACCAGGTCATGGTTAAGTATGAGGATAGAGAGAAAATAATATTTACCACCAAGTGGGGAACGTTTGCGTACAGGAAAATGCCCTTTGGTTTGATTAACGCAGGTGCCACATTTCAAAAGGCCATGGACATTGCATTCGAGGGCCTTGTGAATCGGTGCATAATCATCTACATGGATGATTTGACCATCTTTTCCCAGGACAGGCGTCACCATTTCGCCCATCTCGCTTAGATCTGCGAGAGATATCGCCAGTATGGAATATCCCTCAATCCTAAGAAGTGCATATTCGAGGTCACCGAAGGGAAGTTGCTCAGACATATTATCTTTGAGAAGGGCATATCCATTGACCCTGAGAGAGTTGAAGCATTGCTAAACTTACAAATGCCCGCAAGCAGGAAAGAGATGCGATCTTTCTTCAGAAAGATCAACTTCGTCTGGCGGTTCATCACTGGATTCGCTGAAATAGTTAAACCACTCAATGAGATGATGAAAAAGGATACCAAGATTGAGTGGAGTCCTGAAGCAAAGCATGCATTCACCGAGATCAAACAAACAATAATAGAAGCACCTGTCCTAGCTAGTCTAGACTATTCTCTTCCATTTTACATTTACTCCTTTGCTTTGCCGCATTCTATCGCGACAGTGATGACTCAAAATGTTGAAGGGGAAGAATGACCGATAGCTTTCATGAGCTCCCCTTTTAAGAACGCTGAAGTCTGGTATTCACCACTAGAAAAATAGGCCTTTTCTCTAGTTCATACCGTGAAGTAATTCTGGCATTACATTCTCCAGAGCAAGGTACATGCTATCATCCCGGACCAGGCCGTAAAGTCTCTGCTGATGCAGAGTGAGTTGGGAGAAAGACGGGGGAAATGGATGGCCATCCTCTAGGAATATGATTTAGAAATGCAGCCCATGAAGATAGTCTGGGGCCAAGGACTAAGTCGAGCGATGGCAGAAGAGACTCCCCGCATAGAATGTCAAACTTACACAGTGGAGTCCATCACTTGAGACCCTTGGTATACTGATCTAGTATATTTGCTGCTGAATAACAAATGCCTGGAGGGATTACCCCCCAATAAACACCGCACCTTGCAGATGAAAAGTGCTCACTTCATGATCAAAAACTCCACGCTTTACCGCAGGAACTACGAGGGAGTGTACCTCTGGTGCATCGACAGGGACCAAGCTATGAAGATGATTGATGAATTTCACGGGCAGTTTGGAACCAAACATGGCTCAGCCGACGCCACTGCCCATCAGAGCCTTCAGGCCAGATACTATTGGCCCTATATAGTTAAAGATGTTTACACTCATGTTAGGAAATGCCACACTTGCCAAACTGCGGTGCATCATGAGCGTAACCCGACTATGCCTTTGCAACCAGTCTTCAAGGCTAGGCCTTTTGCCCAATGGGCATTTGTCTTCATTGGAAAAATCAACCCCAACTCGTCTGCCAATCACCGATACATTCTTACTGCTACTGATTACTGCACCCGGTGGTTTGAGGCTATACCGTGCAAGAATAACACGACAAACATAGTTATCAAGTTCCTGGAAGAAAACATCGTCACAAGGTTTGGAATGCCCTTTGCTTTGGTATGTGACAACGGTTTAGTGTTTTCTTTGGGACAATTACTCGATTCGACCTACAATCAAAAGATCACTCTGAAGTTTTCCAGCAACTATTACCCCTAGGAGAACTGTGTTTCTGAATGAACGAATAAAAATCTACTTGAAGTGATCAAACACTTGCTAGAACAGAATCCCCAGGATTGGCATCAAAATTTGAAATTCACCCTCTGGGCAGATCACATTTGAATTAAGGCCGCCCTGGGAACATCCCCGTTCCATCTGGTTTATGGCCAGAACCCTGTGTTTCTGATTAACTTACAGATCCCAGTTTTGCAGTTTATGTAGGAATTCGGCAACCGAGACAACATTGTGGAGGTTCGGCTCCTAAATCTGGTGTGAATGGAAGAACAGCGAGATGCAGCCCTTGAAAATTTCGCGCATCATCAAGCAGTTGTAAAACAATGGTTTGACCACAGAGCCCAATACAAGGCTTTTCGAATCTCAGACTTGGTCCTGTTGTGGGACAAGGCCCAGAAAAAGAAAGGAAAGCATGTCAAGTTTCAACAGCTCTGGCTCAGACCATATCTAATCTCATAAATCTATGGGGCAAACACTTACCACCTTAACACCATGACTGGTGAACCTATCCCGTTGCCTGTCAATGGACAGTTTCTCAAACACTACTTTGAGTAGGGTAAGTTTGTCTGAAATTGTACTTAATGTAAAGCCCTCTGCTTGTAAATATTTCTTTTCCGGTGCCTTGTTGGGAGGTACTGTGTCCTGTAAATAAGTCTTGTTGGCTACCCTCCGGGGTAGTCCTCTTTTGGTGTTTTTCTTGTTTTCATTTCTGGTTTTCTTTTCGGGTCTCGGCATTTTGTTCTCTCTTGTAAGGATTGGAATGCTTCGCATAAACTCTGGTCTATGGTGCGATGTCTGTAGCATGGTGAACTTAAGAATCTGTCTTTTGCATAGTAGAATCAGTCTAGTCTTCGAAGCTATTTTATAGGTTTGGTGGCACATTTTGAGCAATCTCCATTGGGTTTATCTCCAGAGGTCTGGCAATCAATGAAACAAAAAAACATAAGGAACAAGTAATCGGACACACTGAGGATAGATCGGTTGCACTGGTTGGTTGACCCAAGTCTAAACTTTTAAAGAATTCTTTCTAGGTCTGGAGTTTCATCCCCTACTCAATATGAAATAGGTGGAATGGTGAAAGGAGTACCGCCATTAAAATTAGCTAAGCTTAAGATTAATGGTGAAAGAAGTACCACCCTCCCACCTAGAAACGTACAAAATAATAAGAAAAAGGGAAGCAGGACGATGCTTTGGTCTCTGGGAGAAATGAGCAAATATGATGATTCTGTGGTTCAATATAATTAGTGCCTCTTCTCTACTCCTCCTATAGGTCATCGGCTTGATTTCCTTCCAAAGCACACACTCCACCACTGATGAAAAGATTATGGAATGGATCCCGTGTGGCCGGATTTCCTCAGACGTGTTATCTTTGCCTGTAAGATACTTCGAGTAGTGACTTGTTCTAGTTTTGCTAACTAGAGATTATGTAGTTCTCAAATGCGCTAAGGCATTTGTCTCAGATAGTCGCCATTTGTTATGCCCTGCATCCCCGTCCCTAAATTTTGTGTGCAAAATGTTGGGTCCCCCTTTTTTTTTTTTTGCTTTCTGTCCTTGCCTTTTTTTTTTGTCTTCTTTTTGTTTTCTTTCTCCAGGGTTTTCTTCCCCGAGGTTGTGTTTTGTTCGTTTATTGTGCCTCTGGGACCCCGGTCTCCAGGATTTAAACACTCAAGAAATCAAAGTGATTTTAGAGCGATTTGTAGCAAATTAATGTTAATCTAGTGCTAAATATTTCCAGCATTTCTGAGCGATTGTGAGTGGTTTGTGGTGGCTGATTGTGATTGTTTGGCAGTTGTAGCTATTGTAGAGCTTCCGCGGAGGCTTCTTTTTCCTCTCCTTTCTGCATTCTCAGGTTGGTGCCTCCTCTCCCTTTGGCTTTCCTTCTGTCTGGTGTCATTTTCTTTCTGTTTTTGTTGTCTTTGCCTTTTTTGTTTTGTTTGTCTTTCGTGTCTTTCTGGTTTTGCCGCTCGTTGGTGGGTCAGCTCTGCTAGAGGGTTGTCCGCCCTCTGTGCAGGTGTAGTTTAGTCTGTATATAATGTAAAAAGTTGTAGATATTATGTGTTTTGCCTGGTTTCATGTAGATGTTTGTTTTGCGATGTATATATGTGTAAATTTAGTGTATATTTGATGTATATCCCTCTGTTCTTCATGTATATATCCCTTGGCTCTGATGTATATCTTCTGTGTATCCTTTCAGGTAGCTTAGCGAGCTCGTCGTGTTTCCCATGCCACTGATTTTTCATCCATAAGCTCACTCTAAGTAGAATACCACCTGTTTGAAACTCGACTCTCAGCCAGTTTCAAATAGGTAGTTTTCTCTCTCCGTAAAACCAGTCTGGCCCTCATTTATGTCCCATGTACACATTTAAATCTGTCTAAGTGGCCTTCACTTTTTGCACATTTGGACAGTTGGCTCCGCCATCATCGCCATAACTCCCATTTATTATCCATCCATGTGGCGCCCACGTGGGTCTGACGATTTGCCTTTTTGCACATCTTTACCAATGGTTACTTCTCCGGGCTCTGGGTCTCCTTCCATCATCCATCCCATGTCCTTCTTACCAGATGTGATAAAATCCCTAGACCCAGATGGTTAATCAAATTCCTAAGTTCATGATATGTATGTGTGCTTTCTAGAGTTTTTGAATGAAACTAAATTTTTAGGGAAAGTAGAAACCATGGTGGTAAGATCTCCAGACCCTAGAGTATTTATTTATTAATGCATTCTAATGGTCGCTTTGCCTTGCAGGTTTTCAGAGTATACTTTCAAACATATCTGAAGCATCTGCATCCTCACCACCCGGAAGTCTGGAACTTCCATCTATAGCAAGTACCAGGGCATTAGTAAATTCAAAAATGGAGAAGGCTCTGGAAAAGATGCCTTTGAGCCTGAAATACGTTAAGGATAGAGTCATCGCGGGCTCAAAGATTGAGTCCAAGGTGCAGCTTTTTACAGACACTAGCGTCGGAACATGGCCAGAAATGCAGGCCTTGGTCAAAGTCATGTACATTCAACGATAGGCCGGAGATCCTTTGGCCATCAAAATTGGGAACTCTGGGATCCTAAAGGCAGCTTGCTTCCCATGCTCGGTGCAGTCACCAGATCTTATACTCACGCTCTCGGCTCTTTACAACCCATCTGTTTGGGCTGTTATGCTTGCACCGCCGGAGCCAACAGGGTACCCCACTCCTTTAGTGTCTCTTGACCCTAATACCTTCTAGAGGGGCTTAGGAATCCCTCAATTCGCCAAGCTAACAGTGGTCACCTGGTTCGATGCCTTGGCCCAATTCAAGCAATTGGAGGAAGCGGCCCGCATATATATGAACAATAATTGGCTCAAAGTCCCGAAGAGGGACCGAAAGAGGATGAAGCTAGAGATCCCCAGATCCAAATTCAAAGAGAGCATCCAGATGGGGATAATAGCACTATGCCAGGTCTTTGGGCAATAGCATGCCCGAGAATTCTCCAGGTGGATGTACTACTTCTTGCTCGACATAAGTACTATTGGGGAGTTTTTCGACTGGGCAGCCATAATTTCAAACCACGTCGACTCCCAGTTCCTCCAACTGGCCAAGAAGAAGAAATTTTAAATGAATTCTTATGTTTTCTGGGCCCTGGCACAGCAGAGGCCCCACACACATGGGAAAATTACAGACAACGTACTCAGGCTTGGCTTGGATCAGAAGGCCCCATGGGATTACTTCTAACAGATTCAATGGGAGGCCAGTTTCCCCAGTTTTTGCAGAGTAAATGACGCGTTCGTTTACTACCACATACTCACACCCACCCGGGATGCAGGATACCACCTGTCCATAGAGGCGATGAATTTGGTCTAGAGTTACAGACATTATTACATACACTACCAGCAACATACATATATAAGGGTGACTGGATTCTCTGGGAAACCCTACTTGTTACCCAAGCACTGCAGGGACAAGATTGTCCTCCTGGAATTTTGGAGGCAGATAATGGAGCTGCATGCCTTCTATGCCCTGAAGAAGGTAACCAACATTCCATTCCCAATCACTTGTGGGAATTATTCATGCAATCTGGCCGCCGCCAAAGAAGCAGACAATGAGCTGAAAAGCTATAGCTTGGCAAAATTCTACTTGGCGTGGAAGCATTTCGATCCGCACGACAACATTGTGGCGGCACTTCCCCGGGCTTCAGAGCCCCAGTAATACCACATGGAGGACTTTTGGGAAGATTTCCAGGATGACATGGAGGTCTGGAGCTGGCACTACGTCAGGATGACCGCACGCATGATGGAAAGATTGAAGCTTCAGAGGTTTTCGAAGGACTTCTCAGATGTTGGCTCCATAATAGATCCCTAGTACAAAGCAAAGGGGATCGATACACTGGCTCTCCCACTAGTAAATTGGGATGCCCAAGAAGGGTCCACCATTGAGGACTTCACCCGGGAGGTGGTCGAGCACAGCCACGCTTACTTCAAAAGGATGTGCCCCAGGAGTGTCTGTAGAGCAGCCACACCAGCACCAAAAGAAACACCGGGGGCCGAGACTTCTTCACAGGGAGTAGACAAAGGTAAAGGGATAGATACAACTCCTCTGATGTAAGAAGTCCCCATTAAAGAACAAATAAGGCAATCGATAGCAGCCTCCCAGTAGATGAGGGAGAACCTAATCACACGGCTGGCTACCCCGGTGCTCATGGTCGGACCTGTTCATCCGCCATCCTCCCCTTCACTAGCGGCCTTAATGGTCAAGGCAACAGGGGTGGATCTGGTAGAGCAAGCAACAGTAAGGGATGCGGGCCCACCCTTGATTACCCAGAGAAGAAGGAGGCTTGACCCTAAGCCTAAGAAGGAGCTAGAGCTGGAGATGATGCCCCAGGCTCCACAAGTTGAAATCCTTTCTTTTGACTCCCCAGAGCTGGAGAGGAAAGTAGAACCCGTCAATGTCCCAGACCACGCTCCTCCACAGGATGAGTTTGATGATGTTTTTGCAACTGACAAGTTCAGTAACTTACAGGGGGACATCGAGCAGATGACAGAAATCCCAGCAGAAGAAGAGACTGAGGAACAAATAATTGTGCAGGATCAGGAGCAAATGGAAGAAGAAAAGGGAACAAAATAGGAGATCGCCTTCGAAGTACCAGAGATTCAAGATACGGGGGTGGACCAGCAAAAGTAGAGTGAACAAGCAGCATCTGCTGAGGGAATCAGACCTACAAGAGCAACTGTAACCTCAGCCGCCACGTTCCAAGAGCCACCCCCCAGAGCAACCTTTGGGCAGGTAATAACTGTGGTGCAAATGTTGAATCTCGGCCCGGTACCTCCCCTATTTCCAAAGGATGTATCAAAAGAAGAAGAGATCCCGGCGACTGAGGTCAAGAACAAGAACAACGAGAAGAGGAAACCCCCGGGACAGCTAACAAAGGTCCAGACAAAGATGAAGATGCGAAGGACAAGGAAGAAGAGACAAATGTCACCGAGGGAAATATTCTAGATGAGGCCCAAGATAAAGAAAAAGGGGCGGGTGAGACCCACACCACTGAGGAGGAACAGCAACAGGGCACCCGTGAAGAACTAAAGGAACAGACTTTGGTGAAAAAGCCACCCCTGCTGCCTCAGTGGTTAGTGGAGAGAAAGAAGAGAAAGGCTCTGTCCACCCCAAGAGCTCACCTCTCTCTAGCTGAGATGATGGCCCAGGTCTAGGAGCCACCAAAGGCCAAGATAGCCCGGATAGTTCATACTCTTAAAACTAGGTTAGGAGGAGAAATAGTTGTAGTTGTTGCAACACCTCCCCCAGACACCGATGCGGCGATGACAGAAGCTGTAGATTATGATATCACAGAGATATCACTAGGAAAGAGAGGAAAATAGGGTGAAGTAAACCTATTGAAAGAAGTGGCCAAGGCGGTGGAGACCAGATATGAAAAGGAGGCCCAAAGGCTCAAAGCAGAAAAGGAAAAGACAGCGAACCTCATGGGGTTGCTTACTGAGTTGGCCCGGCCCATTAGTGCTATTCTTCTAGAGGCCTCCACGTCCGGTGTGCCATTACCACAGAGCGACATTGACTCCCTATGAGCAATGAAGAAAAAGGCCCAAGCAGTCGATGAGTGGGTAACTTTGCAAATAGGAAACACCCAGCGTTTCCTAGTGTCCACCCTCTCGAATTTATATGCGGCGTGACAAGTTCTGCATCAGGCAGAGACTATTATTAATATATGGGAGGGTGACATGGAAAACTATGAGGCTTGGAAGGTAGAGCTAGAAGAGCTCCTCAACCTCGGGGAAGAGATGGTCTCTGAATCTGGGATTCTGGGAGAAGAATCATTTGATTTTGTGAGGACCCAACACTGCAGACTTGACCTCACATTGGAGGTACTCAAGCAACTAGTAATTGAGGCGGCTAAGTACCGGCGGTCCTGCCTTAGAGAAATTGATGAGGATGGGATCTCCTACCTTCTCCAAACATTCAATGACAACAAGCAACAATAAAGTTTCTCCCGAGGCTGGAGAAAATTTAAACATTTTGTATTCTTTATTCTTTCAGAACGTAAGTTCCCGGATCCCAGAATCCTGGATCCCAAATTTTGTATTCTTTCAAATGATCCATGTCCTGGTCCCCGAGGCCGACTGGTCACTTTCAGAAGTGGTTAATAAAGGCTATCAGAAGGTAGTTGGCTACATCAAGGAACATTGGATTAACACTTGGTTTTTTGACAGATGGTCTTCTTGAGGCGCCACTTCAGAGGTACACCTGGCGCATTGGAGACAGGGTGCCACATTTCCCATTTATGAGGCATGTAGCCTTGAATCCCTAGGGATCTGATTTCTTCTCTCTTTCATGGCTCTCTTCTCAAGGCTGATTCTTCCACTGTATATTCTTGTCTCATTCTTCTGACATGTCAGGCCTATTCTATCTCAAGGTCTTTTGTAGGGTGGCGCAGGCAGTACCGGCCCTCGGATATTGTATTTTATTGTAACATGATGTAAAATAGGGTTAGGGTTAGGGTTAGATGAAAATGTGTATAAATAGTAAGACCGACCCATTTCCAAGGGTCGACGAAATTGATGATTTTGTTGTCCACAGTAATAGAAAAGCAATTTTTCATTTCAGTTGCAGAGCTCAATGCTCCATTGTTTCACTTTCAAGTAGTTAGATGCTCCCCTGGAGCCACCATTGTATCACGCACCAGTGCTTGCTAGAAGAAATATTAATGAAGAAGGGAGAGTTCTTTCCAATGATGTTGTTGGCATTCAAACTTCTGAGTTAATGGTATTTTATGTTTCATGTTTCTTATGTCTTCTGCTCTGATATTTCAAGTAGCTTAATGACCTCTTTCCTCTTGCTACTGATAAAATACTAATTGATGGTTGTGTATTTCTTCGGTATTTAGTGTAGTATATCAGAGCATTATCGATGTTTTGAATGTTTGAACATAACTATATATAGATGAAGTACTTCTGACCTTGTAGGATCTTTTTCAGTTTATTTGCTAATTGTAGAATGCTTGGAAAAGCCTCACCTTACTGAATCTCCAGAGAGAATGAGTTGAAGAAACCAGCTATCCCCCTCGAAAATAGTCACTTATCCCAACCAAGCCCCGCACCATCATGACCCGACAGCCAGGTGCTTGGAGGCCTGGGGAATCTAACTTCCTTGGATAGCCTTTGCAGGCAGAGTTGGCTGGTACCCCCGGTACCCGGTGACAACTTATGACTGTTGGTAGACCCGGTCAACAAAACCCCATCAACACATGGTCTGCACTAGACCTAAAAATGTACATGAAGTAGGAGTTGTTAGCAGATATATAAGTCATCCTAGAGTTGAGCATTGGAATGCGGTAAAATAGATTCTCAGATACTTGAGAGGTACATCTAACAAATGTTTATGTTTTGGGGTTTCTAGTGCTGATTTAGAAGGCTATATTGGCTCAGATTTGGCAGGAGACATTAATACAAGGTGGAGTACAACATGATATGTTTTTAATGTCAGTGGGACATCAATGAGTTGGATATCCATGTTACAAATGATGGTTTCTTTATCCACCAAAGAGGCAGAGTATGCAGCTACAACAAAGGCAAGCAAGGAGATGATATGGTTGTAATCCTTCATGGAAGAATTGGGAAAAATAAAGGTTAAAAATTATCAGTTTACAAATATCAAAAGTGTCATTCATCTTACCAAGAATTATGCCTTTCATTCAAAGACAAAATACATATAGTTGAGGTATCACTTCATTCGATCGGTATTGGATGATGGACGGTTAAGGCTGGAAAAGATACATACAAATGAAAATCCAGTGGATATGTTTACAAAGGCAATGACAAGGGAGAAGTTAAACTCCTCTTCATCTTTTGTTGGTCTTCAAGACTATAACAATAAAATAGAACAAAAAAGTCCAGGGTTTTTCTTTCCAGCGGGAGCTACATGGGTAGTGGTATTGCTACAGGATCATTCTCTAAGAGCGAGATTGTTTAGTGTGGTGCATGATCAATCTCCAAGTGGGAGATTATTGATTTGTGGTGACTAATAAGGAAAGTATTCTACACTTTTCTGCAATTTGTGGGGTTAACTCGTCAATCATTTTTGGGTTTAACTCATCAACCATTTCCCTAGGTTGACTCGTCAAACATTTCCCTAGGTTAACCCATCAAGAAAGTTTTAGGGTTAGGGTTTTTCTATAAGAAAAATGGTGTAAGGGTTATGGCTTATTAGAGTGAAGATGTATTTTAGCATTTGCAATGGTATTGAGTTGTAAAGGATCGTTGGTTCTAATCGGTTGAAATTACTGGATAATAATATTGGACTCTTTGTTTGGTGGACATAGCCCAGGATTGGGTGACCACGTTAAATCTGTGTCTTCTTGTTCTACTTATGTGTGTTTTATTCCTTTGTATTGTTGGATATATTTGCATGTAACTATTAGATTTATGTCTTCTAATCCTAACAGTTTAGAACTAAATCTTATCATGCATCATTTATCTATATAACCAGGTATCAAACTAGTCAAATAGGAATTGAGGAAAATACATCCACATATTCCTCTATTGGTTAAAGCAAAATTGAAGAAAATATTGGATGTTGGATTCTTCAGAGCCATAGATTATGCAAGATGGATTTCTAATATTGTGCATATTTTAAAACCTAAAAAATCACTCAAATTATGCACAACCTTTCGAGATTATAAAAAAGCTTGTCCTAAAGATGACTTTCCCTTGCCTAACATTCATATCATTGTAGACCTAACAATTGGGCATGAGATGCTATCTTTAATGGATGGATTTTCTGGTATAACCAAATCAAAATAGCACTAGAAGATCAAGAAAAGAGATCTTTTAAATGTCCTTGGGGTACTTATTGCTGGAATGTAATGCCTTTTGGAGTAAAAAATGCAAGAGAAACATATCAAAGAGTTATGCCAACATTTTTTCATGACATGATACATACCTTTATGGAAGACTACATAGATGAAGTTATTGGAAGATCATTAAAAAGAAAGGATCATTTTCATATATTAGGTATAATCTTCACCATATTGGAAAAATTCAATGTTAGCCTTAATCCTAAGAAGTGTGCATTTGGTGTTACATCTGGAAAATTGTTGGGCTACATAGTTTCAGTGAAAGGAATTGAAGTTGATCCAGGGAAGGTGAAATCCATCATGGAGATGCCTCCCCCAAAGAATATCAGTAAGTTAAGGTCTCTTCAAGGAAGACTGCAATCTATATGGAGATTTATTTCATAGTTGGTAGATAAAAGTCATCCTTTTACTCATTTATTACACAAGAATGTACCATACAATTGGGAAAATAACTATGAAGTAGCTTTTAGTTAAATCAATAAACATTTAGCAAATCCACCTGCTCTAATATCACCAATATTAGGAAATCTACTTTTTCTCTATATATCAGCAACAAAGGTATCTTTGGGAGCCTTGTTACCACAACAAGACAATGAAGGAAAGGAAAGAGAAATATATTAACATCAGCAAACCTTGGTTGGGTATGAGCTGAATTACATGCCTGCTGAGTGGGCATGTCTTGAATTAGTCTTTGCTTTGTAGAAAATTATAGAATTATATGCTCACTCATTTAGTCAAGCTCATAGCAAAGATAGATCCCTTGAAGTATCTTCTTAGTAAATCAACAGTGACAAGGAGATTAGAAAAGTGGGTAATGGTGTTAAGTGAATTTGATATTGATTATATAGATCAGAAGGCTATTAAAGGAAGTAATTGTTGATCAATTGGTAGAGGCACCACTACAAGATGAAAATCCTTTACATTCTGAATTTCTAGATGCAACAATTTTGATAGTTACTATTCACACATAGAAACTTTATTGTGATGGGTCATATACTCAACATGGCTCAAGAGAAGGAGTTTTGTTTATTACACATTAAGGTTGCACAATTCCCAAAATCATACAAGTTGTTTCCATGCACTAATAATATAACAGAGTATGAGACATTACTCACTAGACTCAAGATGGCACTAGAATGGAAAATCGCAAACCTCAATGTATAGGGGGATTCACAATTAGTCATAAACTAGGTTAATGATGAATATCATACTAAAGAAAAGCTAATGTCATTTAAGCATATGGTTGATGAATTCAAAAAGTACTTTTTTGAGATCACATTTGAGCAGATTCCATGCCAAGATAACAAATTTGTTGATGCCATGACTACTATTGTATCACTTTTTGATATGGAAGATAATCAGGCTTTTTTTGAGTTCTTAGTGGAACCCTTGTCTTATCCTGCTTATGATGATACTAGTACCAATATTTTTTGTTACATTGTAGGAAATGATTCTCCTTTGTATGGTTGATCTATACCTATCTCAAAGAGAATACCCTACACCTGAGTTAGCCAATAACCATAAGCAAGCCTTCCTCTACCAAGCATTGTGTTATACCTTAATTGTCGATACCTTATATCGACAAGGTCTTGACATTGCTCTCCTATGATGTATTGAACATGATGAATCTCAAACTACCTTGAGGGAAGTACGCAAGGGTATTTATGGAGCACACTCGAGTGGTCCAACCTTAGCTAAGAAACTATTGTGTATGGGTTACTATTGGCCAACAATGGAGACGTATTCCTTTTATTTTGTAAGAAAATGTAAGAAGTGCCTGGTCCACAGGAATCTCATTCATGTGCCTACATAAGAGCTCCATCCTTTTACTATAACATGGTAATTTTGTCAATGGGGACTTGACCTTGTGGGTATGATACATCATCCATCCTCTAACAGTCACAAATCCATTATCACAAGAACTGGGTATTTTACCAAATGGATTGAAGTTGTTCCACTGATTACTGCTATAAGAAAATAAGTATCCATGTTCATCTTGAACTAAATCATTTGCAGATATGGAATCCCAATGTCCATTGTCATGGATAATAGGAAATAGTTCAACAATAAAGATATAGATGAACTATGTGAGAAGTTTCATATAAAGCATCAATATTCTACCATCTATTATCCTTAGGTAAATGGTCAAGTTGAGGCTTCTAATAAAACCATAGTCAAAATTCTTAAAAAGATAGTCAATGAAGTTGGTCGTGACTTGCATGTACAACTAAACCCCACCTTATGGGTGTACCATACTTCAATTTGAATCCCCACTAGAGCTACACAATATTCTCTAGTATATGGCTCTGAAGCTATTCTTCCCATCGAGGTTGAGTTACCCTCTCTATGAGTGTCATTAAAAAGGTCTTATTCTAGATGAAGAGTACTGAGTTTCTAGATTACTAAACTAGAATTACTGGATGAGAGGATAAAGAGAGCTTTTGACCATGTGAAATCATATCAACAGAGAATGTCTTGGAGCTACAACACCAAAGTAAAACCTAGAGTATTTCAAGTGGGAGATCTTGTCCTCGGAGAAGATCCAAAGAACCAACAAGATTGTGAGAAGAAAGGAATGTTTGAACCCAATTGGTTAGCTCCTTTGGTGATCATTATTTCATATGGGTATGGGGCCTATTAGTTATCTACATCAAAAGGTGATTTGTTGGATGAACCAATCAACAATATTCATCTTCAAAAGTTCTATGCTTAAAATCCCAATACAAGGGGCAAAAATACAAATTTTTTATTATAAAAAAATACAAAAAATCAAATAAAAATAAAAAGTGCAATAAAAGTAAGTGGTGAAAACCTAGAAATAGATGTTATTTGTGACAAGTTATCTCTTCTATCTGTTAGGATTTTTTTCCATATCTTGTTCCATTTGTATATATCCATAATAAATCCTATCATAGCTCGGTCTTGTACTTCACACCCTTTACACACATCTCATAATAAATTTTTACACCCATCCATTCTTACACCCTTCTTTGTCCATAATAAGTCGGTCCTTTACCTGATTTGGGGGGGGGGGGTGGCATATCCTTGACCTAGTCCTATAAGTGGATTCTTGATAGTCATGTTTTAGAGGATAATTGGATCATGTTTCAAATTTTCATATGGAAAATGCAATAAAACCAAGCTTCAAATAGAACCTAGGCATGGGATCATGACATGTGGTAGATTAAATACAATGATTTCTTAAATCTAAACACAACTGATTAATACATCAACATCAATTATTTTGGAAAGAGATATATCCATGGCAAATAGATTTGGGTGACTGTTATAGGTTTTGCATTCATGTCTTGTTTTCATTTCTACCATGTTTCTTATGTTATTCTAGGAGGTCCTTGACAAGAGTTTATCACTCAAATATGTCATTGAATAGAATAGTCGGGATGGGGCAAGATATTTTTATTTTGAATATTGTTGTTTGTGGGGTATTTTTTGATGACATCTCGGGAATAGTTATTATGAGGTGTCTATGAGAAGAGCCTTCACATATCTATCAAGTATCTAATTGAAAAAAATGTTGCACTAGATAAATTTGGTTGTGATACGCAACACATACCTTGACTCCAAATAACTATACCTAGATGGAGTGGAGAATATTCCTTGTCTGTTTATTTTAAGCAAGTGATACTCAAGTCATTTTAGTTTAATTATATTTATATGCTTGTCAAACTTGTAACATTAAAATCCATGTAAGATTCACTCTGGTCATGGTTCAATTATACCATGGTGCTTGTGTTTCTTGCAACATAGAGCTCAATGATGATAAATCACAAATAATGATACACGATGCCTCCAATGGTTGTGGAATATTCATATTTAGTTCATTTTTAATTGCATTTATAGTTGCATTTTAATGAGAATCATATTGTTACGTTTAAATTAGTTCCATTTAGTGCTTCATAAGGTGTTCCTTTTATAGGTTTATCCATCCTCTAACCTATGTTTTCTGTCTTATTCTTCTCACATGTCTTCTAGAGTTGAATATCTTGTTAGTATTCGATGGAGTACATTGGGCATTACAAAAATAGTTGCATTTGCATTTTAATTAGTTGCATTTCATTGTATTTATTAACAACATTTTGTATTTTACTTTGCTGAATTTCATTGCAATTATTAAAAAATTGCCCCTCTACACATTATCATGTATCCCATTTTGTTCATAGTAGTGTCTATCATTCGATCATTTTCTTTAGGGTTTATAATCGTGACATTGTGTGTTTAAGTGCATTCATTAAAAAAAATTGTATTCCTTGCAATATGTATGGAATGTGAGTACATTATATAATCATCATTCATTTTCATTATACATTGTATTCAGTCGTTTAAGTTGCATGTAACACCGACTATTATATTTCATTTATCACAAGTATGTAAAAATTCATTTAGTAAACATGTAGCTATGCATCATTATTTACACTAATCTAATCATTTTATGCATTATTGCATTTTATTCTCAGCATAGATGAATCATCCAGCATAACTCATCACATATGTGTAACATCATGTAGTAAAACATCATGCAATATATATAAGTCATATAAATACCACCAAAAAATCATATTATGAACATATTCATAATATGATAAAAACTTAGAATAATCATAGAATAATAGACATCTACATATCTCCACAGTAAACACCATGTCATAACTATAACACCCCAAAATTGGCATTTTGCAACCCTAACCAATTTTGTTGCATTTGTCACTCTTATAGATCATCAAAGTCCTATTGTACTAGGCAATTCTGAGTTTTAACTGACTCTACTCGACCTAAGTGCCAAATGCAAAAAATTCTAAATCTGCATTAATCATACATTATGTTTAATTCCTAAATATCTATTGGCTAAACAAACCTTATGATTGAATTAATTTTATTATAAAGTCCTAGCACTTTAATTAAATTAAATTCACCCCTTTTAGCTAAAACACATGAAAATGAATTAAATAATATTTAATTATTAAATAAATATCCTCATTTCAATAATTGAATTTAAATATTCAGATAATTGAGAAAAACATATTTATGAGGTCATACTTTATTTATTTAATTAAATATTCTCTCAAAAATCTTTCCTTTGTTCAGAAATAGAAACTTTGAATTAATTATGCTTTAAAGAGAAAGAAAACAGTTAAATCAAATAAAACATAATTAAAGCAAAGAAAGAAAACAGTTAAAGCAAAGAGAAAACAATTTATTGCATTCTTTTAAATAAAGCTTTCTAATTTAAACTGGCTTTTCTATCTGTTTTATTTCAAAGAGGAAAGTTTCTATTCTAATCACCTCTGAGTCTATAAAAGAACTCTCTTTCCTCATTCAAAACACTACTTACTTTCGTGCATTGTTAGAATACTGAATTATTGCCACATTCTTAGTTGATAATCTCATATAGAATAATCTCATTTTGCAATAGAGTAATTTCAATTTCTAGAATAATTGCATTGAAATCATGTCTTAGACTAAACTTGCATCTTTCAATTCTTAGAATAACTTTGCATTACATTACATTCATGGAGAAAAATCCTTCATTCCTAGATTGGTCTATGGTTGTGAGACTCTCATTCTGAGAGCTATTTCAAAAACCCCGTTTGGATAGAAGGCAACAGGTTGAATCACGCAGACAGGCAAGATGAATAATCTCATATTTAGTCTTGTGTGTATCTGGTGAAGAAGGACTATGTTGAAGTGTATGGTGAGTTAACAAGGCCAAATTTACCACATACAATAGCATTATGCATGTAGATATCATAAGCATAGAATCATATAGGACCATAAGCATGGATATATACCTACATAATAAAATCATGTAGAATTATCCTACGTGTGTTAGTCCATATCATAAAATTCATAATCAAAGGAATCATGCATATGTCAGTCTACGAGTCCATCATATAACATTTGTGCATCAAAAAATAATAAATGTCCAATGTCCTATGATATCATAATATAAGAAACATGTGTATCTGAAATCAAATATAATTGTTCATGAACAATATAAAAAATAACAGTGTATACCAATACATGTCTTTGAGTGCCACCGCTCAACAAGTGCGGTCAACATCCCTAGATTCACCCTAATCTCGGGCGTATATATCATATGTTGTAAACCAGTACATCCTATCATGATCTTGTTTGTCTCTGACATTGCATGCCTAATATTGCGAGTGTGGGGATATCTCTCTTGAGACATCATCGCACCAGACATATCCTCCTATCAAAACAAACAGAATGGCGAACATTTATCATGAAAATTTCTTAATCAATCCTAAGTGATATTTATCTATCCATTATCAATCTCATGTGGTTCATCTAAACCACATAACCTATCAGATAACTCAATCAATTATCTTATCTAGTTGGTCAATTAGAACACTTGCAACGATAATGGTTAACTCTATCAATCAATCAAGCTATGTATCAAAAGATAGAGGAAATCACTTAATCAAACTTATTTCCTATTTATAGCCCATGTGACCCTAGCTGAGCATGTGTATTGATTATGTCACCCATGAACCTTTCGCACACCCTTCTTAATCTATTTTTCTTCCACCAAGCTTCATTTCATCATGAGATTGATTGACATCAACGAAAAAATTAAAAATAAGATTATTGATCAATCTCACGAGGGGAAATGCTCATTGCGCTAATACTGGGGCAACGACAAGGTGTTGAAATTGATTTTTTCTTTGAAACAATGCAAAAAGTACATTATTTCAAAGAGGGACAAAATGAATACACTAAAAATTGACTTAAGTAATTAATTAAATATTTATTACTTAATTAATAATATTTTCTGCTATTACTAAATAAACTATTTTATTTATTTAGTTAATTCACTTAGTCTATTCTCCTAATCCTAAGTCTTCTAATTACCATTATTAAGTGATTTTTTAAAAAATTACTTAATTACACTCTCATCATATGACTAAGTCATCCTAGTCCACCTCACACGACACATCACCCTAGGCTAAAATAATTAATTAATTTTATTTATTAATTAGACTATTTTCTTTCAACCATGAGTCTTATTCTTAAGGGGTCAAAAAGAAGTATACGACCTTGAAATACTTGGTCTTGTGACCACATTTCCTCATAATACTTGGTACATCTCGCCTTCCCTACAAATTAGTGGCTTGTCTAGCCACCTCGTATGGTCAAAGATGACTCATAAGGACACTCATACAAAGAGTCCTATTGAGGAAATGGTTATTCCTTCTTCCTCTCAATAGTCATGGAGAGACACTTGACACGTTTCTCTCCTTCCCTCATCACTCTCCTTCTTTCCATTGTAGGAGGAACATTCCCCCTATTATTGTTCTCACATTCCAACTACTTCCACATTACTCTCAACTCATCTAACTAAGTCAATCTCCACCCTTGATTTGTACCTCTTTCAATCTCAATTGTTTTATCTTGCCACATAGAATTGAGGGTCACAAAACTCTATAAAAGGAGCACCTTTTCATCTTTTGGAATTAATTAGCAATCTAGGAGAATTTAGCAATCTTGAGCATTTTAGCACTCTAGTATTTTCAAGCAATTTTAAGAGCATTGTGAGCATTTTGAGAGCGTAGTAGCATAGAAATTTCATAATAGTATCATCCACATCACCATCATTATCTTAGTTATTGTAATCACCTAAAAATGGTCATCTAAACCCTAGACCCCCAATCACAACAATTAATCTTGATTATTCTAAGTCCTAAATCAAACATGCAATTCATCAAATTTGAACTGATCTGACCTAAACCCTAGGTCCTAATCGATCATCTTACTTGATTAATTAATTAATCCCTAAAATCACATTACATTGGCAAATAAACCTTATGTTAATTATTTAATTGATATTCTAATATATTAATTAAATAAAATTACAAATTTGTCAATTAAATCAAAAACGGAATTAAATTAATTAATAAAAACAAATATGCATTCAAAATCATTTAATTTATTAAAAATGCATATGACATCATCAAATCCAATTAACTGATTTATCATTTTGGAAATAATCCAGTTCCACTCAATTAACTGATTCTCCACTGTTTATCATCTTGGAAACATTTCAGTTAACTGAGAACTGAATATGGAAGTTTCCAGAAAGACTGATCAGTCAGTTCAGTCAACTGACTCTTTCGACCAATCACATCGCTTGCACATGGATTGTGCTTCTTCAATCGAATCTGAGCCACTCTTTTCTTTCAATCTCGATCGTCGATTCGAGAGAGATTTCTATAAAAGAGAAACTATTTTCCTTCACAGGGATCCTAACTTTTATTATTGTTATTATACTGTATTTTGCATTCTATCTTTCTTGCATCTTAGATTCAATTTCAATTAGCTTATTTCAATTTTGTTTAAGCATGCAAATCAATCTAACTTAGAGCACACTTTGTTTTGGGCTTAAAACTAAATCTCCCACATTCAATTTGGTGCTTTAAAACTGAATCTAATTAGCTTTGGATTAACAACAATCCACATTTGCATTTTGCATGTAGTTAATCAATCATTTAGATCAATCATGTAGATTAAATCCTTCATTTAGGTGATTGGTGTAGTCACTGAGCTTGCAATGACCTAAGAGAAAGCTCATACTCTTTCCTACTAGAAGGCAATGGATCGGTTTAGGTTAGCGTGGTTGTTTAATGTTTTCAGATTTCTTGATTTCTAACCAGCTAATCATATAAGGATCTATTGAAGTGTGTGTTTGTCGTGCAGCTTGCAGGTACCCCATTTTCACATGCACAGTTATAATCCATCAATCATCATAGTTTGTAGATCATTTTAGGAATCCCACCTAGTTTGAATAATATCAACCACTATCTTCTGCACTTTGGATACATCTTGTAAAAGACCGATTGAAGATCTAAGAGCTCAAAATAAGAATTCAAATCTATGAAGGCAATGAAATAAAGCTACAAGAAGTAAAGGTAATAAAGGTAAAAGTTTCACATTTGCTTCTTTATATTTAATTGTTGTTTACTTGTAAAGAATGGAATTTTATGTTAATTAGTGGTTTTAGCAATTATATTTCATTATACTATAGTTTTAGAGCATACAAGAGTTCATTAGACAAGTAATAGATAAAGGGAGGGGGGGATAAAGATAGAGATAAAGAGTCCCTGAGGAAAAACATATAGACAAAGATAGAGAGGGAGAAAAAAGGAGAGAGTGAATTGTTGGAATATTGTTGGAATATCATGCATATATGCGATGACATTAATGTTTTGTCATTGATGTCAACATATTCCTATAATTACCTAAATTTGGTCTAGTAAACCTATAGCCCCTAATTCAATTGACTGGCCTTAAAAATCCTAAAATGTAAAGTCATTCACTGCTAGACCTTAATCATGAAAGCAAACCTTAATAATCCCCCTTGCATAATTAAACCAAGGTCCTAATTCAAATCATCAAACTCAATCCTAATTCAAGCTTGAAAATCATTTAATAACTATACAATATATATTTAAATAAAAGTTTTTGCACTTTTATTAAATGAACCCATTCACACATGGGTGTGTACACTTAACCTTTGATTAAAAGGTGAATAAAAGGGGATTTATCAAATTTTTCCTCATTCTCCCTCAAAAAACACAACTTTGACCAATCAATAACCTCTCACATGGATTGAAGGAGAGTACATCTCAACTGCCCTTCATGGTCAAATCTCAACTGTCCATTTTGAGGAAGTTTCTATAAAAGGGATAACTATCCTTGTTGAAAGATGATGCATTGTTGAAGCAACATTATAATTTCATTTTGATTCTAGGGTATACTCATTTGTAGAAGAGAACCTTCATTCTACAATAGTATTTGCATTTGTTCTTAGATATTTTTGTTAGAATTAATCTTTCCTTGGTATGTATGTAATTAAAAGATATACCAAGGTCATGTCTTATATTTGTAATTCCTTTAATAAGAAAATTTAGATATTCCTCCTTAAGAGGATTCCTACACATGGC
>MU224257.1:1169035-1204227 GCA_018584345.1 Thuja plicata | reverse complement strand
CTCTCATTCTTTAGGCTTTGAGCCATATTCATATTGTTCACAAGGGGTTTTTCTTGCTTTTCCCCTTTCAAATCCTTGTGTTCTTGTCATGATTCTTGGAGCATTTTGGTAAACTATTGGTTGATCAATTGAAGAAATCTCTCTCTCTCTCTCTCTCTCTCTCTCTCTCTCTCTCTCTCTCTCTCTCAGTATTTTGGTAAAATCTTTTCCTTTGCATACTCTCTTGGATTCTTTCCTTCTCATTTCATTATTTTCTTTATAAATCTAACAATTTTAATCTTAGTTTTATTTTTTAGTATTTGTTGCATCTTGTTAGATTAATCTCATGTTATGTCATGCATTAGCTTAGTTGCATTTTGCATATAATTTCTATGTCTTGAGATAAAAGTATGCAAGTTCATGCATCATGCTCACCTTTGAATATTCCATTTTAGAGTAGTCTAGTCACTGATTCTTATGCCAATCTAATGAGAATCTATTAAGAATCATCAAAATTTCTTCATCTAGGAAGCAATAAGCCAATTTTTTATTTTTATTTTTGGGAGCGGGGGGGGTGGTGCACAATATTGGAGTTAAATTTGATGATTATTGACCCCTAAGTTAATGGTTTATCGACTGTAGGTTGTTTTCAAGTCAATACCACATTTACACCACACAATTCCTATTGTTTCAGACAATGTTCCTATGATGTTTAGTGACATGTTTGGTTTGGTATGACTATTATATTGAAGATCAGATACTACGAATGTATGATTGGATTCAAGGATGTCTTTAGTTGATTCATGTAAATTTACAAAGGTTATCATATTTATTTTAGTGAGTTATAGGTTTCTCAGTTGGTATAGGTATTCTAAGATAATCCATGGAGACAGTGTGATAGTTTTTGGATCGATGAGGTTCGATGTTGCAGTATCTTTGGTTGTGGATCTTATGGCATCTCAGCTTTATTGGTTCATGATTTGGATGCTAGCAAGCAATTTTTATTGATTGATAGAGGTTTATGTTAGTGTTCTTGGTGGCTAGTTTAGAGAAGGTGATGAATTCTAAGATAGATATGTTGTCAATGTTACTAAGGAATTTGATCATGGTGCTTGTTGAGGTTTCTAGATCATGTTCTATTTGTGTTGCTGGATCACATTGATTGGTTTGATAATGTTTGGTATTTTTCAATTGGTGAGTTAATGTTCTTCATGTTCTTGGCTGACATGATGATGTAGCGTGTTGCGAAGGATCAATGCATAATTATTGGAGCTGCAAGATATTTGAGGTTGAAGATTTGGATCATTGTTATTTCTTGGCCGATATACATTAGATCACATTGAAAATTTCATTGTATTTGATTAAATATTTTATAATTAAGTATTAAGGGTGAAGTTGACCTTGTTTATTCTTTCAAGGTTGATGAATTGTATAAATGTAATTGTATCTCTTTGTGGATGGTGTGTGTGTGTGAGAGAGAGAGAGAGAGAGAGAGAGAGAGTGTGTGAAGGTGTGAGTGATATGTAATGATGAAAGTGCGAAGAGCTAAGAGTTGAAGTTGTAATTAAGGAAGAGATCTGATGTATTATTGTTTCATCCTAAAAAGTAAGCACTTGATTTGTGTTCAATTTGGGGCCATTTTGTGCCTACTTTAGTGTTTTTATATGGTAGGACCTCATATTACAGTTAAATGCATACCAAATTCAAATATGAGCCCTCCTCCTCCTTAAATATTGCTTAAACTCAAAGTTGACTCTCCATTATAGGAATGATTTTCCCATTTCCATCCAATCCCATAATTCATCTCCTCACCTAGGTCCCAAGAATTTATTTTTAGATTTTGGAGTTTGTCCTGACATCCTCACAAACTACATTTTATCCCTTTGCTCCTTCTCACATTCCCCAACATCCGGGTAAAATTTGATGTGGTTTTACTTGGAACAAGTTGACTAGTCGACTTGTTCCTAGGTTTTTGAGCCCAGATTTGGCCCAGGGCCCGATGCCAAGATTTTCCTTCGAGATTGATATTTTTGGTCAGCTTGGATCTAATCTGGGCCTTGAAATGAGTATAAAAGTACATCTCTCCCTCTCATTTTCATCCATCCATTATCATGCAAACTATTGTTACCAAGCATCCAAGCATCCAAGAAATCAAGTGCAAAGGAAGTCATCAAGAGCCATCAAGAATTAAATTCTTCATGCATTCAAGGTGTTTTCTTCCATAAATCTATCTTATTTCCCTTATTAGAGGCCAATCAAAGGAGTTTGAAATCAAGGAAGGAGATCTACATCCATTCATCAAACTTTCTTCTTCTCTTCTCCACTCAAACATTGTGGCGAATTAAAACATCTACTACATGAGGTTTTGTCTTACATGATTTCATTTTGGGTTTTTGTGTTTAGTCAAAGCTATTTCATCAACATACTTGATCACATCTTAAGAGCTAATTGCATCTACATGGTATGATACACTTCATTATCTAGATCTAGCCTCTGTTAGATGACATCGCACTTTTCATCTATTTCATTTCATTTCAAGGTTGATTCCTAAACAGGGGTTTGACTAAGGCAAACCCCTCCCTTCAACATTGTTCCCCTTATTTTTTGTGCACATAAACAAGTTATAAGGTTTCATATTTAGATCTAGAAGGTACAAACACAGTCGCAGATCCTTGAAATTTTTCATCAAATTTAGAGTAGTTGGGAACAAGTCAACCTATTGACTTATACCTAGAATCTCAACTTGCTCCTGCACTTTTTGATTGAATTTTTCATAGTAGAACTACAGGTCCCATAAACCCAAATCTTGAGTTACATTAAATTTTGACATTCTGGCGACAGTCAAATCCAACTTCAAAGTAGCATTCCTCCTATTTCACTTTCAAGGTGCATTTGTTCTTATTCTTTCTCCCTCACATGTACTTTCATAGATAAGAAATTTAATCATTCACTTTATTTCTTCTATTATCAATATCATACTATACCCATTTTGGAATTTGAAAACCCTACATTATGTTGATCTTGCATTGGCATCCTCACTTTCTTGGTTGTGCTAATCAGAATATTTTGTAGGAGGTTTTGTATTCCTAATGTATTAAGGGAACTTCGTCAGCGGTCTACATCTTAGATTTTCTCACCATTTTCATATATACATTTTGGTGAACCCAACTTATAACATTCCTCTTTCGATTACAATGTTAGATTACCTTTATATGCATATAGGTTCACCCAATTTACATATTGGTGAACCTGACTCTTCTTACATACGTTTGATTTGGTGGTTAGGTCCTCTTTTGCATTGCCATTTTGAGATCTAGTCGTGTGTTTAACATGGAACTCTCTGTAGACACCCTAAAATGGTCAACCAAAATCAACATGGTCAACCATGGTCAAAAGGGGCCAAATCAAGTCAACATCATGGATTAAATAACAAACCCATTTAATTAATTAAATCTAAGTCAAAAGGGGATTAATTAAACTATGTAATTGATTAAATTAATTAGTTATATAGTTCAAATTAAATAAATCAAATGCAACCCATTAAAACCCCTTACATGGCTAATTTAATTAATTGATTAATTTAATTAAATCCTAATTACTTTCAACAAAGGGGACAAAGAATCAAAGAGCCAATGAGAAGAAGGGATGAAGAGCACATGGATCACTCCAAGGCTTTGCTATCCTCACCACTCATTTAGGCTTTGGTATCCTCACCACTCCTTTTGTCATCTTGTCCCCCTATTTGAAACCTGTCACTCAACCTTGACCTCAACTCTACCTTGACCTTGGTTAATCAAACTCACCCCCCTACCCTTGGGAATTCCTATAAATATTTTCTTAGTGTAATGTTACTAATTCACATTTACTATAAGAATTTACATTCAAATTGCATCTTGAATTGGGCATTTAGCATTTAGCATTGAAGCATTCTTGAAGAGTCTTGTTATAATAAAAAAAATCATTCATGATTACATAGAATTTGAGCATAGAATAGGGAATTTCATCTTAATTTGCATCTTAGATCCATATTTTCATCATCAGTAGCACAATTCTCATTCTAGGGTTTGTCACTTTAGGATGCTTTTGCAACTGAGAGCATTTGTTGATTCCTCCTAGATAGAGATCCATGAGACACTTTTAATTTTCTTTCACTTTCAAAGTTGATTAACCTAGTTAAATTTTTCAAAGTTTGATTGAAAAGTATGTCAAACTAATGTTTCATGCAGGTTTACAAACTATATTTGGCATCCACCGTGGGGCTCAAGCCTCACTTTCTAAACATCAATTTTGAAGGATTTACTTTGCAGATTCTCTGAAATCATAAAATACTCACACCTGGTCCAAATAAGCTTGCTCCTAGTCCAAAGAAGCTCACACCTGGTTTGATACAACTTTGACCTGGTCTGTGAAAGATAACATTTGGTTTGTGAAAGCTTGCACCTGGAACAAACAAGCTCGCATCTGGTATGTCACAGCTCGCACTTGGTCTGTGAAAGATAGCATACAGTCTGTACAATCTCAAATCTGGTCCAAAGAAGATTGCATTTAGTTTTTGTTGATAAATAGACTCTATTTGAGGGTTATATTGTAAATTCTATCATTTAGTGAAGTTTGCATAGCATTTAGGAAGATTTAAATATCACTTGGAAACTTTGCATCTCATTTAGTGAAAATGTGCATATCTTTTAAACTTTGTATCTCATTTAGTGAAAATTTGCATATCTTTGGAAAACTTTGCATCTCATTTAGTGCAATTTTGCATATCTTTTGGAAACTTTGCATCTCATTTAGTGAAAAATTGCATATCTTTTAAACTTTGCATCTCATTTAGTGAAAATTTGCATATCTTTTAAACTTTGCATCGCATTTAGTGAAAATTTGCATATCTTTGGAAAAATTTGCATTTCATTGTGTGAAATTGGCATATATCATTTAAGAGATTCTGCATAAAAATTTGATAAATCTTTAGTTGCATCTGGTATGTGTTTAGTTGCATCTGGTCTGTGTTTAGTTGCATATGGTCTATTCCAAGTTGCATCTGGTCTATGTTTACTTGCATATGGTCTATGTTTAGTTTCATCTGGTATGTTCTGAGTTGCATCCAGTTTGTTCTGAGTTGCATCTGGTTTGTCTTGAGTTGCATTCAGTTTGTTCTGCATTGCATTTGGTTAATGATAAGAACGTCAAATTTAAGTTGTATAATTGATAAATTTGACAATTAATTAATGTTTTTTTTAATGAATTGAAGATGATTAAAATGATCAAGTCAAGAAAAACTTAGAAATCAATACACAAATCACACAAATATCATCAAAGGAAGGAGGCAAAGAAGCTACACAAAGAAGCAAAATAGATACAATTAGCGATTGAAGCCGAAACATTGGAAGAAAGGATTCAAGCATGAAATAGTTATTGGAAGATCACTAACCTTTACAAATTATTTTATAACATGTCATATAGTCCTTTAGATACTTCTCCCGTTTGGATATGATACATCTTAAATCTCAAAAATCAAAGTGTAGAGTACTAGATTATTGGAAAGATAAGGAATCTAAAAGATTGAATAAATATGCTAAACAAATCCATAATTAAAACATAGTGGAAAAATTAGAAGAAGAAGAAAAATCATACAAACATTAAATCATCTCAAACTCTATCAAACTAAGTTTCCATCTTTGGCTTAAGAATTTGTTCATTCATTTGAGGTGGATTTGGTTTCGATTTTCCTTCACTTTGTTTTGCTTGGTTGTTGAAACTAACATTTTGGGGAGAAAACTTGGATGCTAAGGAGTGGGAACAATCACCACTAGGTGAGTATACAAAAATAAAAATAAACAAAATCATAAATGCGCCTAGCCTTTGCTAGCATCAAAACAAGGTATTCCTAAATCCTTATGCATTTTGTTTAAATTGTGGCAATTTCATTCACACATCTAGCTTAAGGTGAAAAATTTGAAATCTTAAGTGAAGCCTTAGGGATATTCTCTTCACCTTTGGTGAATAAAACTCCTTGAAATGCTAAATTTGGGTTAGAAAAGAGCTAATTAATGAACCAAACACCTAATTAAGCCTTATTGTTTGTGGATTAAAGAGGCTTGTTATGAACTTTGTTAATCGTGTTTGGAAGTGAGGAAGTAGTAGGGATATGCTCTTCATCCTTTGGGTGGATAAAACTCCTAAACCTACTTATTAATTTCATTTCTTGCTTTCCATATACTTGCTAGATCTTTAGTGGGCCTGCCTCCCGAGATTTTCCTTATTGAGGACGGTGAGAGGGAATGACCCAAGTGGGATACAACCATTTTAGCCATGGTAATCCAACCCAATATAATATAAAATGCATTCATCCTTAATCGGGTGAGTGACAAAAATATTTGAGAATCATACCTCCTCTAGTAGTCCTTCGGGATTGCGCAAAATTGTGTTTTTATGCGTGTGGGAGGCCTCTGTAATGGGGGATAGACTCAAGTCTTTTTGAACAGAATTTTGATAACAACATGGTTAAGTAGAAATCTTACCTTTTTAAACCTTGTTAAACCAAATTGACCATAGGTAGCTTGACTGAATTGTTTTCTTATAGAGACTTTGTCAAAAACATCCAAGAATATACACTTTTATAGCTTTTTTTAGAAGTGAGAAAACATGTGTATTTGTGGTTTCTATTCTTGATGATACATGAGCTTGAAAAAAATACAATATGCATTTGAAAGATTCAAAGTTCATATAAATCATCTTTCTTCTCAAGTGAATACTTCTTCAATAACACTTCTCAATTCCTTTTCATGTTGGTTTGGACAAGATCTTGTCATATTAAATTGTCTTTACAAAAGGATAGAACCATGCTAAGAGAAGAGATAACCTATTTGGAAGAGACTCCTCATTATCCTTATCAACCCTTTCAAGAGAGAAATCAAGAGGAAAAATTAGGAGAGATCTCAATGGCAACTAACACATGGTTTGAAACTAATAACAATGGAGAAATCAATAATGAACATAATGAAGAATTGACCGAATAAAAGGTCAATGAAGCATCTCAAAATACCATGTTCGTAAAAATGATGAAAAAAGTTTTAGAAAAGGACAAGGATAGTTATTTTATAAACTTGGTTCAATTAGGAGTAAAACTTCCTCACAATTTTGACACATCCAAATTAACAACAGATGAGGAAGAAGATACTCCTTTAAAAGCTATGAACCAGCAAATAAAATCCCTACAAACTCAAATGGATAGAATGAAGAAAGAGCCTACCCCAAAATTATTCTCAATTGAAGCTATTTTCCCTTTTCCATTTGATAAAAACTTATTTATGAAACATTTTCCCCAAAACATGGTTTTTCCTAGGTACAACAAATATATGGGTACAACAGACCCACAAGACCACATAAGGGAGTTTGGAACCTTAATCATGGAATTTATCCATGAACCTACCTATTTGATGAGGTTGTTTCCCCGAAGCCTTGGTGGTTCAGTAATGGAATGGTTTTCAAAGTTACCTCCGGGTATAAAGATTTTTTAGGAATTAATATCTAAGTTTGTTAATCAATACTCCTACAACATCGAATGATAAATTACCATTTTAGATCTATGTAATACCAAGAAAAAGAATGGGGAAGCCTTTTTGAGCTTTCTAAAAAGGTGGAGAAGAATATTTTCCAAATATCCATGAAGTATACTTGAAAAGGAAAAAATGGATATATTTATAAAGAGTTTGGTGACTATAATGAAATTCAAGTTACAACTTAATTATCCACCAAATTTTGAAAAGTTGATCAAAAATGGAGTCCAAATAGAGGATGCTTTAGTAGGAAGTGAGGAACTAAAGCTTTACAAAGATAATAAAACCTTTTCAAAAAACAATACCTTCAACAAAAAATTCTTCAAACAATACTAGTAATGATAAACCAAAGTTTTGGATGAAGAATAAGAATAAAAATTTAGTCAATGATGGAGTAGTGGAAGCTCACAATCTTAAACCTAAACCTTTCAATATTTTAATGGGTTCCACTAATCAGACTAATAATTTTAACCAATCCTCCAATAATCCTTTTAACAATGTGAATGCTTCCAACAACAATCAAGGAAGTGCCAAGCCTAAACCTAATTTTATGACTCAATTTAATCCAGGACCACGGAGAAAGTTTACACCATTGGGAGAACCACTTGATTCGGCCCTAAGAACACTCATTGCCAACAAAATCATAAATTTACCAGAGGAAAGACCATATGAACCTCAAGTAAATCCATCATGGTGGAGTGATTCTAATCATTGTAAATATCATCATAATAAAGGGCACAAAATGCACGATTGTATGAAGTTGAAACATGTGGTTCAAGACCTTATTGATAATGATATTATTGAGGTTGATGGACCTAAGAATAATGAAGATCACACGACCATTAAAACTCCTTTCTTAAATCATGATAAGGGTGAATCTTCAAATACTAATCAATACAATCAAAAGGGAGATCATAAGGTAAATTTTGCTCAAACCTATGACAATACAATCAATTATTTATCTAGTTATGAGAACACCATTAATGTCATAGTGATCAAAGATAAACAAAACAAAGAGCCCGCCAATGTCATCACTCAGGGGCAAGCATCAAAAGTGACTCTACGTGGAACTTCCAATGTTGTGACAAGACCTAATACTTCATCATTTCTTTCCAAGACCTATAATTTGATGGAACAACTTAAAAAAACTCCCACACAAATTTCAATTTTGAAGTTGTTAAAACTATCGCCCACACATAAAGAGATCTTAGAAAAACGCTCTGGTAGACACAATGGTTCCTACTGATATAGATGTGGACCAATTTAAAAACATGGTTAGTCATCTTATTGCACCCCATTTCCTATCCTTTTCAGGGCAAGATGACATGTCCTTAAATCATCCATAAAATTTGCCCTTGCATATAGAAGTCCTAATCCAAAAGGATAGGGTCAAAAGAGTCCTAATTGATGGAGGTATTGGCCTAAACATTTATACTCTAAATATGGTCAAATCCTTGGGATATTATGAAGAATCAATGGATCCAAAAAGAAAGATATATATTAAATCATATTATTATGAGGAGAGATTTTCCAAAGGAACGGTCATTTTACCTATTTGGGTAGGATCTATTAAAAAAGAAATAGTTTGTCAAGTACTTGATCTCAAGTTTACATACAAAATATTGTTGGGAAGGCCATGGATACATGAGATGCAAGCCGTTCCATCTACCTACCATCAATGTTTGAAATTTCCTTATTTTGAATAAGAAATAACTATTGGTGGGGATCTTAACCCATTTTAATATTGCAATCATATCAAACCGGTTACAGATTCCTTTGTACCCCACAATAATGAGGCTTATATATCTACCTCAAATTCAACACAAGCTAAAGAGAAAGTTCCTAGGATAAATTCACCCTCCACATCAAAGTATAAAGAAAATACAAATGACAAGACCACTACCTCAAATCATGAAGAAACTATTCCTTCTCTCTCTAACAAAGGTAAGGAAAAAGTGAGTTTTCTAAACACAAATGAAGAAAACCCTGATTCCTCAACATCAATTTTTTCCATTCAAGAGGGATCACGATTAGAAAGAGAAGAGGAAAAAGTGGCACATTACAATAAGATGGACACCATGATGAAAAAATTTGAAAAAAAATGCAAGATTAAGCAAAAAGGAGTTGGAGAATATTCTATTTTATTGATGGATATGCTAACTTCTCCCAAATAACATGGTAAACCCTTGGTCATACCCAATCAAAAGCATCCTCACAAATATAATGATAATTGTGTTAGAGACACTACTCCAGCAGAGATAGAAGAAGACAATAATGTGTTAAAATGACTATACAAAGATGAGGAAGGAACAAGTGAAAGTGTGCAACACATAGTATTCCCACACATCAATATGGGAAAGGATTCACGATCATGCAAAAGATGGGTTACAAAGGAAGAGGAACTTTAGGAAATAGAAATAGAGGGTTGTTAGAACCTATAAAACCCCCATGGAGGTCAAGTGAGGAAAAATTATGGATAAGATATCATGAGAAAGGTAATGTTCAAAAGAATTTCACTAATCCTTATGAAAACATTAACATGTTGGATTTAGAAAGTGAAGATGATTCAAATGAATATAAATGGGATTCATTATCAGAGGCATCTTTTCATGATAAAGAGGTAGATGTTATTAATTCTTACACTTGTACACCAAAGGAAATTCCAAGTACAAACCAAGAATGGGTAGGAGAGCCTTACGTGCTCTCTTTCTTAGGAGAATCTAGCTCTAGGTTTAATACATAACAATTGTTTCCTCAAGAAACTCAAAGGTCTCTAGCGAGGGAGATTTTGATCCTAGCTCTATGGATCATCTTGAGGAAATAAATATCATTAATTTGCGTGATACAATGTATGAACCTGCAAATGAAATCATGACCCTAACTCCCATTGACCTAAATTTACCAATTGATCCTTTACTCCTTGTTCATCCTCAATTGATTGATTGGGACCAACTTGAGACAAATGATATACCAAAGTTCCAAGATGATCATGCCATATCTTTGTACCTAAATGCGGTTTAAGCTTCCTCCACCAATGAATCATATCAAGAGGCACAGATGGGGGGAAATGTCAAGTTTCTTAGTCATCAAGAGAAAAAAAAAAGACCTAGTGGTGAAAACCACCATGTGGAAGTGCTAGATCCAAAAATAGTAAAAATAAATGATGTATCCAAAGGTGAAAACCCAATTATGGCACCTAAGGATGAGAGACTTGAAATTTTACCTAACCATCATGAAGAAAGATCTGCTATCTTGATAGAGCCAACAAAAAAGATCAACATTGGAACAAAGGCATAACCAAATTTTATTCATTTAGCTACATATTTATCTATAGAAGAAAGGGAGCAATTCATTGAATTTTTCAAATAAAGACAAGTGAATTTTGCATGGTCCTATGCCGATATGCCAGGATTGGACCCAAATCTAATAATGCACTATCTCAACATAGCTCCAAGAGTTAAACCAGTAAAGCAAAAATTGAGAAAGATGAATCCATATGTGGCATTATTGGTTAAAGCAAAGTTAAAGAAACTCTTGGACACAAGATTTATTCAGTCTATTGCATATGCATCTTGGATCTCCAACATTGTCCCTATTTCCAAAAGTGACAAAAGCATCAGGATTTGCATTGACTTTAGGGATTTAAATAAATCATGGCCAAAAGATGATTTCCCGCTTCCTAACATTGATATTATAGTAGATCTGACAACATGGCATTCTATGTTTTCATTAATGGATGAGTTTAGTGGCTATAATAAAATAAAGATAGCTTTAGAAGATCAAGATAAAATGGCTTTTACATGTCCTTGGGGTACCTTTTACTGGAATGTGATGCCATTTGGTCTTAAAAATGCAAGGGAAACCTATCAAAGGGCCATGACTACCATAATCCATGACATGATGCATACATTTATGGAGGACTATGTAGATGATATTCTTGCAAAATATTATACCAAAAAAGAACATCTACCCATACTTGATAAAATATTCACAAGATTGGAACAATTCAATGTAAGGCTAAATCCTAAAAAAGTGTGCCTTTGGTGTTCAATTTGGAAAATTGTTGGGATACATTGTGTCAGAAAAGGGAATAGAATTAGATCCTGCTAAAGTTCAAGCCATTATGGAAATAGGGGCACCAAGAAATATTAGCCAATTAAAGTCTTTGCAAGGAAGGCTACAATCTATTAGAAGATTCATATTCCAATTGGCAGAAAAATGTCATTCCTTTACTCAATTATTGCACAAAGATATCCTCTTTCAATGGGATAGTAAATGTGAAGAGGCCTTTTCTCTTTCAAAGAAATACTTGGCAAATCCTCCAGTTCTAATGGCTCCAATATCATGAAAACCTTTAATTCTATATATCTCCACAACTGAAAATTCATTGGGGCCCCTCTTAGCACAAGAAGATGACAAAGGAAAAGAAAAAGTAATCTACTATATTAGTAGAACTTTAGTCAAATATGAGATCAATTATACTTGTGTAGAAATATCATGCTTAGAAGTCATCTTTGTGTCTCAAAAGATCTGACATTACATGCTTGCACATAAAATCAGACTTATTGCTAAAACATATCCACTCAAATATCTTCTTAGAAAATCAACTATCACAGGGAGGCTAGCTAAGTGGGTTATGGTATTAAGTGAGTTCAACATTGATTATGTGGACCGTAAATCTATTAAGGAACAAGTTATTGCAGATCAACTAGCAGAATCACCACTCTCAAGTGAGGAACCTGTTCAAGTGGAGTTTCTAGATGCAAGTATCTTTATTAGTGAGCCAAAAACATGGAAGTTATACTTTGATGGATCCTATACTCAACATGAATCGGGGGTAGGAGTTCTTTTCATTACACCCCAAGGTTGCACGATCCCCAAATTATTCAAATTGATATTTCCATGCACCAATAATATAGCAGAGTATGAAGCTCTTGAGATGGGAATCAAAATGGCTTTAGAATGGAGGATTACAGAAATACAAATTTATGGAGATTCCCAATTAGTCATCAATAGGATTAATGATGAATACCTAACTAAAGATGCTCATGACTTATAAAAGGATGATTGATGATTTCAAAAAGTATTTTGTATTGATCACATTTGAGAAAATACCTAGAGTAGAGAACAAAGCAACTGATGCCATGGCCACACTAGCTTCACTATTGTAAATACATGATCAAGGTGAAATATATGAGTTCTTGGTGGAGGAATTGGTATAACCTGCATAAGACCATCCTGATTCCCAAATCATTTACCTACTTGTGGGTCATGAATCTACTTGGTATGGTCATATTTATACCTATCTCAAAGATAATACCCTACTCTTAGACCAAAATCAAAATGAGAAATGAAACCTTATACGCCAAGCCTCAAGCTTTACCCTTATTGTTGACACATTGTATCATAAAGGTCTTGAGGAAAAATTACTTAGATGTCTAGAGAGCGAGGAATCAAAAACTACTTTACATGACATTCACAAGGGAATTTGTGGGTCACACTCGAGTGGATTTACCTTAGCAAAGAAACTTATTAGGATGGGGTACTATTGGCTGACCATGGAAAAAGATGCATGCCAATTTGTGAAAATTTGTCAAAAGTGTCAATATAATGGGAACTTGATACATGTGCCAGCACAAGAATTACATCCCAATACTACACCTTGGCCTTTCTATCAATGGGGCTTTGATTTGATAGGGATGATATATCCTTCTTCTTCTAATGGGCACAAATACATTATCACTGTAATTGAGTACTTTATAAAATAGGTAGAAGTTGTACCCTTAAAAACTGCAACTGGAAAACAAGTTTCCATGTTTATCCTAAACCACATCATTTGCAGTTATGGTATCCCACATGCACTTATCACTGATAATGGAAGAAAATTTAAAAATAAGGATGTTAAGGAGTTATGTTCAACATTTCATATTACTCAACATTTTTGTTCCATCTATTATCCTCAAGGTAACGGACAAGCAGAAGCCTCTTATAAAAGCATTCTAAAAATCCTCAAGAAAATAGTTGATGATTTGGGTAGGGATTGTCACATCCAGTTAAACCCAACACTTTGGGCTTATAGAACAAGCATTAGAACACCTACTGGGGCCACACCATTTTCTTTAGTGTATGGGGCCGAAGCAGTTTTACCATTAGAAGTGGGAATTCCATCCCTAAGAGTCTCATTACATGGCATCCTGACTGATGAGGAGTATAGAGTGTCTAGATTGGAAGAGCTAGAGTTACTAGAGGAATATCAATATCAAGCTTATAATAATCTTCAAGTGTACCAAAAGAGAATGTCTCATAACTATAATGGAAAGATCAAACCTCGAGCCTTCCAAATAGGTGATCTTGTTCTAAGAGAAAATCCCAGAAACCAATCAAAATGAGAAAAGGGAAATTTGAGGCAAATTGACTAGTACCCTTTGTATTTACATTATACTATGGGAAGGGAACATAAAAATTATTTGATTCTGAAGAAGATGAGCTTCAAGGACCCATCAATAGCATACACTTAAAGAGGTTTTATACCTAATAAGATGAAAAATGATTAATTGAAAGAGTATTAGAAGAAAGAGTATCAGATGGAAAAGAATCATGTTGTATAGTTCAAATTGATCTTGAGAATAATCACAAAACATTAAAAGAAAACAAGAAAAAGAAAAAGTGCCTTGGTGAAAACCTAGCAATAGGTACCTTGGTAGCACAAAAAGAAAAAAAAGAAAAAAAAAAGAGATAAAATGGGCCTTGGTGAAAACCTAGCAATAGGTGCCTTGGTAGCAAAAAAAGAAGAAGCAAAAATGAGAGAAAAAAGTGCAATAAATCAAAGTGGTGAAAACCTGGTAAACAAACGCTACTTGTCCTAAGTCAGGCCTAGTTGCATTGCATTTATATTTTCCCATCCTTGTATATACCTCATTGCACTCTGTCATTTGTACATAGTCATAATAAAGTCTTTGAGCTGCATTTGTACATAAAACCTTCATCATAGTGTTTGCAAGTTGCCTTGGTTCATTATCATTGACAAATCCAATTAGGGGCACAATTCAGATTTTAAGAGCTCATCAGAGAACAGACACAAGCAAGATTTCAAACCCTTTCATAAAAAATCAAGAATCACAATCTTTGACACTTATCGATTGATCCACATTTCAAATTTCTACATATCCAAACATATGACTCATCTCAAATTAAAAGGCTAAGCAATCAAACGCTAAGCTGATACATCAATCATTATGAACAAAGGATCAAAATTGGATGGATATTGTTTCTAAGGAAATGGATCAACAAACAAATAGCAAAGTTAAGTTCAATGATGTTTCTTGATTTTTCTATCATGTCTTTTTAGCCTATCAATGATGTGTTGAACTAGATATGCAATGATGAAGACATGATGTTTTTTTAGATTTAAGCTTGTAAGGTTGATTCCTAGATATATGCAAGTTTGTCTAATGACATGATCATCAAAGAATCATCGAGGACATTTGTCTATCACTAGGGATCATATCTTTTTTTTTTTATGCAAAAGGATACCTTGGCGATTTAGATTGTTTATATCTTAATGCCAAAATCCACTTGCAACATTAAATCTGATGAAATTGGTATTCATACTCTCATGGTGGGGGAAATATTACCAATGAGGGTTGTATTGATAAGTTATAACTTCAATGATGGCATTGGTCACATTTAATCTGATGAAATATGTATTCATACCATCATGGTTTGGAAATGTCACTAGTGAGGGTTGTACCAGTTTCCAAATGGTTTACCAAAAATGCTCAATGATGATACTGGCAAAAATAGCAGTCTGTTAAAAAGTGACAACAATTTTAGGTTGCATTTGTATATTGCATTCATGTTAGATTACATCATGCACACATCTTGCATTAAGGGATTTCTCAAGGAAAGTGGGGTCAAATATCCAAGTCAAAGTATCAAGAATTCTTCTTTCGATGAAATATGTCAAACTTTATAAAAAACAATACATCTCATTTACATTTCACAAATTGCACTCATCAGGGGCATTTTCATGTACATTTAGGAACACTTGCATTTATAGGATCATTTCATTCATCATCATTTATGATTATATTATATATCATCATTTAGTTACATTACATATTACCCAAATCATATAGTTACATTTACATTATCCATAAGCATTACATCATTATAAATCACCATCATATACATAAATCATTGCATTATCACCTAGAATCATCACATTCATATTGTGCATCCATAATCGAAACATAATACATCATTTTCCATATATTTTAGGGCATCCATACATAAACATCAAAAGTATAGTATCTACATACATACATCCTACATAAAAAACCACAAAAACATGCATATAGATAGAATCATATAAACTGCATTCATCAAAATGTCTCCTGGCATCATCATAAATCATCAAACTCATAAAAGTCCACATATAATGACATCAAAGAGGAACATCATCAAAATTAAGGGGTAAGGTATCTACAATGTCTAAAGGTACACATCAAGATATGTCAACTGTACATCATCAAAAGTGATACATATGTCATCATAAAAATTCTGATATAATCAACAAGATCTAAGCATGACTATCTCCTGACTTTGTCAGGTGACCCATCAAAATATGGCCACCTGGACCTACACCTGCACCTATACCTGCACCGGTTGATGATCCTATACCACCTATCACTGCATCCAGTCCCCTCAAAGGTCTAGGAGATGGCCCTGATACACCTCTACTCTCAACCTGTCATGAAGTACCACCTCTGACACTCTATGTATAAGAACGAGCACCCTGACCTGCTGACAATAACTCATGATATAAAGTATGACAAAACTCCCCTCTCTGGATCTCCTCTCACATATCTTGCATGGTCTAGCAAGTCATACCATCTCGAGTCACCTGCTTTAACCACTGGGCTATATCCTCTAATACTCCTCACTGTTGTATAACATGATCTCTCTAAGTCCTAGTAACTACTAACACTACCTCCATGGTATGAAAATCATGATCTCTCTATGACCTGGTAGAAGCTAACTCAGCCTCAAGCCTCTGAATCTGTTCCTACAATAATATGATGTCTTCCTATGCTGTAACCAACTCCCCACGCAATATCTACATATCCTAACCTGGGATACCCCTCTATAAATCCTATCCTACACCCTATACTATACCTGACCTAGCTCTGTGAGCTACCTATCCATGATATGGAAACAACAATCTCCTCCTCTCTGCAACAGTTCTATCATGATCACTATCATCTCCTCCATGATCACTCTCATCTCCTCCATGATCACTAACATCTCCCCTATGACCACCATCATCTCCTACATGGTCATCCTCATCACCACCAGCTCCTCGACCAATCACTCTACAACCTCTCTCTCTCACTGCTCTCACTAGGATATTATCTGATCCTACATCCTCCTCTATGCGATCTCTCCATCTTCCTCCATATCTTTCTGGTCATCGACGCTGATCCTCATCATCATCATCACTCTCTCAGGGAGGCACTAGCTCATCTGGTGAAGACAGTTGTGGAAAGGGATCTGCTAAAAACCACTGTGTATACGCCTCTATCACACTAGCATCCATCACATCATCCTCATAACCCAAAGAAACTAGAACTAAAGTGTGAAACTTATCTATATCTCCCTAAAATGATGCACATGGTCCCCAAGTAGGTTTCTCCTTCTGGGTATGTGCATACATAGCTAGTCCCTAGGGAAAATCTTGTGTCTGTCCAAACTGGTGCCATACTCTGGTAATGACGTATCTCTCAATAATATAAGGTGTGCAACCAAGAAACCATCTTGATGTGAACATGTATATAACCTCTCGACGATCCTCGTGCCACTCCTCACATCCTAGATAAGGTCTCCAATAGATAGTATCTAGATCATCATTCTATCTCCTCCAATACTCTAACTTGCCCAGCTTTGGCTGGATAAGCAAGCTGCTATAACCATAAATGAAGGGCTGATCCTCCTCTCATGCTCTCTCTACAACTGGTCAGGTCACTGGAAGATGCTCCCATACCCAAATGTAGCACTATGACACCCGCTGATAAAGATGTTGCACGCTCATAAACCACCTGATGCAGCTCATGATATAAATGTGCTAGAATGCATGTACCCCAAGCAAAGCGGTGTGGTCTCGCAAGCATATCCTCCAATAAGTAACCCCACCCAATGTGAAATCCATGTGTTCTCCAATCTGGCATGAGGAATCCTCCAATCAAGGCTGCGAGAACTGCATGAAGTGTGGAATACTCTCTCTACATCATCGTATCCCAAGTCACTATGTAGCCTCTAATATGATCATCATTAAATACTCGACGTACGATGACACCATCATCATACAAATCAAAGTGTACTATCTCTCCCATAATTGGGATCCACAAAATTGGGTATATATATCCTCTGGTGTGATAGTCATCTCTCCGATGGGAAGGTGAAAGGTATTGTGGTCACTCTGCCACCTCTGCAACTACTATCAATAGTCCCCAATTCAGTCAAATCTAGGGAGTACTCAATAAATATCCTAAACCACATTGTCTGAACATGCGTCTGTCCTATTGGGATAAATGTGCAATTAATGATAAGGGTTTAGGGTATGCCACCATCATATTTAGTTTATCTAGCTAAACCTGTTATAGTCAGACAATCAATCATCATTTTCAGATCAATTATCTTAAGTCAATCATATCCTACTCTCTACTTTCTCATATGAGATTTACAGGATCTCGGTGAGCGCATCAAAAAGTTTTTACCTCTATATCGCGAGGATGAAAAACATCATTTTATATCCTATGGGGTTGACATCAAAATTTTTTTTTTAATCTATTCTTGATTATCCTACACTGACTTACATTCTCACATGCATCCATTCACTCAAATTTTGATAGCAAATAATAGTCACAGATTTCAGGCCAAATCATTCTTATCATGCAAATCGAGTCATCATTACGTACCTCTAATCTTCAAAGGGACATGACAGTCAACAATGGATGAGTAACTCAATCGACAGATCAAAAATCCAAAAAGTTCATCAAAAAAATAAAAATCCAAAAAATCCAAAAAATATCAAAAATTAAAAAAAATCATCGAAATCGAAAAATAAAAAAACATAAAAAATTTAAAAAAATTTAAAAAAAAATTGAATAAAATAAAATAAAATAAATAAAAATAAACCTAAACTTAATTTTTTTTCCACCTGCGCCACCATCTCCCCATGGACATGGGTATATCAGAGACGCTCCCATTAACAATTAGTCAAGAGATTCTATTGGCAGCTCTATGCTTAGAGGCAGTCATGTAGAAAAATCATGTGTTCTTGTCCCCAACCATCAACCAGATGGAGCGAGATCTCTGTCTCCAATATTCTTCTTCTCTAGAAATAATATCATGGTATTTAACTAATATCTCATTTTTTAGAATTCACAATCTCCTCAGCATACTCCTCAGCTTGAATTTTCTCCTAGATAGCTTTTAAATCAGATTGAATAGCGAACTTTGAGGCAAAAATATCTCCAAATACCTCTTTATTCCACTTTTTCACCATATATTTGGCATGCCTTAGTTTTTTATCCATTCTATACATCGATGAACCTTCCACATGGACATTGCACCACTCCATAATACCCCCTCAAGGTTATGATAGGCTAGCCACATTCTCTCAAATCTGAAAGGAAAATTTCTTCTACCCAAAATGGGATCCGTCACAAAAGAG
Organism: Thuja plicata; assembly: GCA_018584345.1. NCBI lineage: Eukaryota > Viridiplantae > Streptophyta > Pinopsida > Cupressales > Cupressaceae > Thuja > Thuja plicata. The sequence goes on along the minus strand of MU224257.1, from coordinate 1,184,958 downwards.
ATAGGAAAATGGTTAGAGTCAATGCGAGGAAGGGAAACCAGAGAGAAGTGGTAGTGAGAGTACCAGTCATTAGATATGAGATCCCTATTAAATATAACTTGAATAAGACCTGCACCCGCCCTTCTGTTGGTCCAAGTATAATTGGCACCCTGGAGATCCAAATCATGGATCACATGGTTATTGATAAAATTCATCAGATCCAATCCGCTATCAAGACGAGAGGGAATTCCACAAAAAATTTCACTCTCCTTAAGAGGGATGTTAAAATCACCCATAATAATCTATTCTTCCTTGCTAAATTAAAATATAACCTTTTCAAGCTTCTTCCAGAACTTATTTCTTCCTTGTTTTATATTTACGGTGTAAATGTTAGTCATGAGCCAAGAGGTATCATCTTTAATATGCTAAAATCTAACAAATGCCATATTTTCTTCAAGCATAATAAAATCATGTGGATACGATTTAAGTTCCAAAAAACAATAATGCCTCCAGAAGCACCATTAGAGCTCCCTCCCAAGACACCGCAGTTGTTAAACACTTTAATTTTATCAAATTTTTCCCTAGACATTTAAGTTTCTTGAATCAATACAATATTAGGCTTATGCTCACAAATTAAGTTCCTAAGAACATATTTTTTATGTGGTAGACCACACATGTTCCAAGAGATAATTTTCATTTTATTTTAAGGGAACATACCTCGTGGATGGTTAACTAAGTACCATCCGCAATATTCTTGTTTGCTTCTTTCTCTCTAATTTGATTAGCAATTCTTCTGCCTGGAGTTGTAGATTTAGCCCCTACACCAACTTTTCTTATGTTTCTTGTTTTGACTGGGGTAATGTGGGGAGTAGCTTTGGGACCCCTTTTCCCCCCTTTTCCTATTGAAAACCTTGGTAAAAGGAGCCCCAGTCTCCAAGTTGGAGTCATTCATATCTGTTTTAGATAGAAAGAATTTTCCATCATCATCACCCCATTTAAGGCTAGCATAAGCCAAGGTTGGGAAAGAGCTCAACCAAAGCTATAGACTCATGGGAAAGGGAAACCTATGATAAATCAAAACCCAAAATTTGACAGGTTTGAGCATCATAAAAAATAAGATAATTGTTTGAGGTATTCTTATAAGAGTTGGAATCCTCCTCCTCATCTGAGTTAATCTCCACTTCCTATATATCCTGATCATTTTGTTCACTATTTGGGATAACAAAATCCTATTGTTCTACCATAGTCTGATCACTCACTAGGATAGCTCTATCATCTTTATGGTCTTTCACTTTTTGAGGCTCATTATTACTATCTTCTGTTTGGTTTTAAGGACAACCATCAACCTGCTTTTCTTAATTCTCCTGATAATTTGTAGCGTTATCCTTTAGAATGTTAGCATAATCAACATTAGTGCCCATATTTTTTGTGTTCTTTACCTTCCAAATTTTATTCTTTTCTTTTTTAGTTTTCTCCTTATCTGCCTACAAAGGGCATTTTTTGGCAAAATGACCAACCTTTTTGCACATGAAACAGGCAAAAGGGACACTTTCATATTCCATCTACAGAGTCCATTTTCCTAGCTTAGAATTTATTTCAACAAAGGATGACATGTCCACTTCTTGCAACACTCCCACACAAATTCTAGCATAAATAAGTCTTCTTGTTGTTATCGTCATAAGAACTATAGAAAGAGTTCACCAAAAGAACTAACAAGACCACTAAAAATGTCTTCAAACCAAAATTACAAGGGGAGACTCGGGAGCCTCACCCAAATAGGGGCCTGAACAAAAAAGGATTCATTCAGATCCAGTTTGGGTGACCATTTTTGGAGGGCCAAGGCCAACTTTCCAACCATCCATGGATCACCACATAAAACCTTTGACATATCTTCCTAATAGGAAAAGGAAAATGATAGAAATCCCTTGGACATGGTCATGATTTCTACCTATCCCTTGAAGGCCCATTTTTTCTTCGCAAAAACCTGCACTATATCAATATTAAGGTCTGGGCCCCATAAATTTTCCGATCAGAGTGAGAGCCATAAGGGAAATATTGTGTTCTATGACTAGGTCAGGGACAAAAATTATAAAATTCCCTTGGGAAGTAACATAAATGTTTCGTACCTGAGGGAGAGAGGATTTCCCACTCAGTTTAATGCCCAAAAGGAAAGACCTGGGGCAAGAGGTTTCCAAAGGAATCCAGGCTGAGATATTCTCAGCACATGATTGGTGTCTAGAAGACAAAACTAAATTCCTTTCAGACAAATCACAGTGGTTTGAAGAATTCCTTTTGGATTATTAAAGAAGAGCCTGATAATAACATTTTCTTGCATGTTTATACAAGGTATAAATGGTAAAAGTTCCCTTTAGAATGAGTTAAGCCAATAGACAAACACATACCTTTCAAAATTTTGACTCCATTGCCCAATGGATAGAAGGCACTGATCAATCACTCCCTAAACACACCAATTTATAAAACATTTTACTTACATAAACTTCAAGTTTCATGCAGCAGGAGTAGGAGTAGGAGTAAGAGCAATAGGAAACCTTCTAGATTGATCTATTTCAGAAGTACATGCCAATCTAAAGTAGATATTAAAGATAAGTTGCAAGAAGATGTAATTTTCTTATTCATAAAGGTGCACCCACCATGGTCAAGAAAAGCCAAAAGTGCATGGTAATTAGATCACTTTGATCATTCCCATTCATTGGCCAAAATCATTTGTTGATCTCAAGCATAGAGTTTGACATCCTCTTAAAGTCTGACAAGGTAACAATTTTGGGAACCAACACAACTAGATAGATAAAAGATTAGTAGCTCTAGCTCCCCTTACATGATAGTCACTTATAGGGCATACCAAGCTTCAAATTTCTAAAGAACCAAATATTTCCAGAAATTTTCTATCTCAAATCGGGGGTACATGATGGGCATCTTCAACATACACGTATCACATTGCCTGAGTCAACAAGTAGAAGGATTTTGGATACTAAAACAATTGTCTTTTAGTGAGTGCATTTGTTCAGGTGGCTATACATGCAACAAATTAGCCCCATTAAGGAGGCCTCCCAGCCTACAGAAGTTACGTTCTGCAGGTTTTAATGCACAACACAGGTACTAAAGGAGATCTTCATCACAATATAGCACAATCCACATCTATTTCTTATGGTTTTCTCCACAAATATAATTTATATAATGGTCAAAAGAGCTTGGATTTATCTTTTTATCACTTGGGTCGCTCCCTCTCACCCAACCTTAAGGGCTTCTCAAGAGGAAGTCCCTCTAAAAGATAGAAAAAAATTCTCATGCACCCAAGATTCGTGAAGGCAAGGGGAGAGGATACATTTGTTCTATCTTGGGATCTAAACACAAAGACAAATATTTGTGCGAGTGCACTAGACACACCAAACACTTGTGTTATTTTAAAAGCCCAAATGAAATGTGGTCTAAGCTAATAAAAATAATATAATTAGTTTCAAATCACACTTCTTTGACATGTGTCTTGCATTGAATAAAATTAGTAGTTTAAAGACATGGTCTTCATCCAATGAGAATGGATATCCTTCAACAATGTCCTTCTATATCTGTAGAAGACCACTAATATTGATATGCAACAATAACATGCAATTTTTTTTTTAAAACCTAAAACAAACACCATGCAATACTCAAATGAATTCTGATCGTGGACAGTAACCCGACCCACTAAATAATTCATTCATGTCCCATCGACTGTTCCATATGTAGATGGAGGAAATAACAATTTATCTTTTCAGATCATTTCAACATCCAACAATGGAATACTTTCCAAAACACACACATAGTTAAAAATAAAATATCTAATCTAATCCATACATGCATGCAAATGGATTTCTGATTCCATTGCACTCCTATCTACCAAGATCTCATGTTTTGAATTTAGATGTTGTAAAAAAAAAACACACAAGAAGCTATGAAGATCAAAGATATAAATGAATGCAAAGATGTAAAGATAAATGATCAAAAGATTCAAAATGTAGGATTGAAATAGAATGCAAATAAGCTAGAAAGCAAAGGCAAACTAGAATGCCAAGATTACTAAATCACTATAATGGATGCTAAGCAAAAGTGGATGCAAATAACATATGGCAAAGGATGAGAGGAGGGGTTCTTAAATAGATATCCTTGGGAGGGAATCCCATATCAGGTTGAATGTGAGATAATGAGAGATTAGTGTTATATGAAGGATAAGTGGTAAATGGGAAATAGTAAGTAGTCAGAGACTTTTATTTAAGATATTTTTATTTAAATAAATAGAGAATGACATTTATTTAAATGAATTGATGGATTAATGGTAATAGAATATATATTATTTAATGGATTAATGGGACAAATAATATAATAAATTATAGGATTATTATAATGGAGGTAGAATTATTAAATAATGAAATCACCCAATCAATGTAAAAAATAGAGATTGATAAGAGGATAATTTAACCACATGGGTTAGTAGGTTAGTGAAACATAAATATTCATAACATCAACATCTTTTATGTGTCTACAGTAGGATTAGAGAAGTGAAGATCTTTGACACAAGTTTTGATAGGCATGATATTATTGTTAATAATATGAGAGATTCCATGAAACACATCAACGCAATGTTCATTTATTTGAATCATTCTCCCCAATCCTTCAGTCAAGGGGATTATCTCACTATTCGAGTATTCTTGATCCATCCATTATTTTTTTAAGCTTTTCCAATGCATTGACAAGATTTCACAATTGTTTAGGAGATTCTCTTGTTAAGGGGCCATCCTCATCATGCAGAGAAGTGTGAGAAGAATGGTTGTCCACAATGTTAGTTTTTTAATGTGTAGGCATAGAGGTTTCACCTAAATTATCATGGAAAAATCTAGTTGACTTGGACTCTACACCCCTAGTATTTAACTTAGGGAATCCATAAACGTACACATTATTCTCATGGGGATTTAGATGTAGGGCTCAAGGTCATAAAAGTCATCCACACAGATAGATATGAAAGATATGTCTAAACAATGCAAATGTTTAATAATTTGATCATTTATACATTACATAAATGAAATACAAATTGTAAATTTAAAATAACTAGGATCTCTAAATGCATAAAATAGATACATAAAAATTAGATATAGACATCCAAATTAGAATAAATGTGGATGTAAAATGTGTCAAGTTCACCAAAATATAATGAGGTGAAATAGGGTTGACTAGTCTATGCATGAAAATTAGGAATCTTAGGCCTATGTCACTCATACATTAGAGGGATAATGATCCACTTGGATCAAGGTCTGTGAACATAAAGTGAATTCAGTGGTCATTTGTTCAAAGTTGAAAATGCTTATGAAACTATGAAAGAGAAATGCAAAAGTGAGGGTAAAGTAGGCTGAAATAATATTTTTCAACACATATAGCAAAACAAAAATTAGATATGCATACTTTAGTAGTAGATCTAGAGAATATGGATAGAGAGTAACTTGCTACCAAAATTAGGGAAAATTTTTGAAGGACGTTGGTGAGTGAGGTAGTGTAGTCCTAGACTATATCGATTGGGGCAACATAGTCTCAACTTTTTTGGATTTGCAAAATAAAGTTCTGTAGATATTTTGAAGCTCAATATGAACCTATATTTGTGCATCTATAACTTTCCACCTACACACAAAAATAAGTGAATTTTTTGCTGTATATTGGGAAATTGGAACACCCCACAACACATGAAGGAAGAATACCAAGATTCCACCACCAAAGGATATTTCATTATCACAAAAGGAAGTGCTAATGCGTAACCTTAACAAAGGGGAAAATTGCTTGGTTAAATTCTTTCTTTCCCTACAAGAGGGGATTTAAACTAATATGCAAAGGAAATATATGAAAATAAAGTGATGAAAACAAGAAATGAAGTCAACTTACTTTGAAAATACAAACATGAAGACATGCTGGAAGACAGTGTCAGAATCTGGAATAATTCGGGGTTCGAGAGTAGAAAAATGAGATCTAAAAAACCCACAAACCTGGGAGCCTCAGGACTATGCTAACCTAGAGGGGCTATTATGACCTAGAAGGTGGATGGTGACTTTTAGAAAATACACCCAGGACTAGGTTGACCTCGACCTAGTCTAGGACTAGAAAATTGAACTAGAAATATGTGTCTGGCACTAGAACTGTCAAATCTGTAAACATGAACTGTATATCTACTATCTAGGGGTAGGATGACCTAAACATGCACTTTATTGTTGATAGATCATAAAATGAATCCTAGATATGTGATCTTCTTCCAAAATTTTATCCAGATCTATACTTCAATATGTCCTTCTGAAACTTGCAAATCTAAAAAAGGGTGTGTGGGTGGATATATAGGGGTTTGCCTTAGTTAACCCCCTATTTTGGCAATTTCCACCTCTACGAATAGCCATTAGGAAATATTTTTGTGTGTATAGTGCCCGTGAATCTAGAATACAAATCTAGAATGTATAGAGAAATGTATGTAAAATGCCAATATCTAACCCTGGAGAGTGAAACCCTAGCATGTAAATGTAAATGTGTATGTAAATATGAAGCAACAATGCATAGAACTGAAAATAAAATGGAAATCATACCAAGCTCCCAAGGATGAAGTACTCCAATCCACCTTCATAATCTATTTCATACTCCATGATGATGTATTGAATACTTAAATTCTCAATTGGGGGAAGAATGCAAAGTGAAAAAATCTCTTGCTTCAATGGATTTTTCCAAGCCTTCTTGTTTCCACCTTTCAATTGCACTATGTCAAATTGGGATCTCCACATGAGATTTTCCACATGAATTTTCCATATATCCTCATCCTCATTCCAAATGAATCATTTGAGTGTGAATTTATAGTGATTTCAGGATTACACCCTGCAAGGGCCAACTGCACAAGGCAGGAAGCCTTGAAATTTGAAATGGCCCTAGGATACCAAAAGGGTTGTGCCTTAGGGCTAGGCCAACCTTGTCCTAGTCCCTAGGGGCAGGCTAACCTTGGAATAACCCTTAGTGGTAGGATAACCTCAGCTTAGTCCCTAGAGGCACAGTCTTCCAGAATTGTCCCGAGATTGAAAATAACAGTTAGTTCGGGGTTGGACAAAGAGATGAGCGAAAAAAGCACAATTTTGGGATGAAAAAGCACTTTGAAAGAGGATATGAAAAAGGAGGAAACATTTTGGTGAGGTCCTACCTCTATTTTTTCACCAAAGAAGAGGGAAATCAAGGAGGCTATGTTAGATCCTACCCTAATTTCACCTAGGAGAAAGAAAAGAAACAAGTTCAATACATCCTAAATGCAAGTGTACCATGAAATCATACTAAATGGGTGCTAAACCATCAATAAATTGAAGTGTTTCCAATTTAGGATGTACAATTGGGTTAATGGGGGTTTTCCTAGGTCAATAAATAGGATAAATATTAGATATATATTTCCTATTCCTAGGATAGAAGATTTGAAGGATTGTTCTGGGGGATGCTAAGTACTTCTCTAAAATTGATTTGAAAAGTGGTTACTACCAAATTAGGATGAAGGAAGGGGATGAGTGGAAGTAAGCCTTTAAGACTACAGAGGGGTTATATGAATGTTTAGTTATGCCCTTTGGGCTTACCAATACACCTAGTACCTTTATGAGGGTGATGAATGAGGTCTTGAAAGACTACATAGGTGTATTTGTAGTTGTCTATTTTAGATGTCATCCTCATTTTTAGCAAGACAAAGGAGGATCATATGAAACACTTAGAGTTAGTATTGAAGAGGTTGCAAGAAGAAAATCTCACCATCAATCTTGAAAAGAGTGATTTCATGAAGGAAGAACTAGTCTACCTAGGATTTGTAGTTTCCAAAGGTGACTTGAAAATGGATAAGGACAAAGTAGAGGCCATATTGAACTGGCCTACTCCTAAGACAGGGACTGAAGTAAGGAGCTTCCATGGGTTAGCCTAATTACATAGGAATTTTATTAGAAGATTCAGTGAAATATGTGCTCTAGTCCTAAAAACCATTAAAGGGGGGTTGAAAACCAAATTTGTATGGACCAAGGCAGCTAATTAGGGGTTTGAAAGGTTGAAAAGAGAAGTAGCCACTCAACCTATATTGTTGTTACCAAGTTTTGAAAAACCTTTTATAGTAGAGTGTGATGTAAGCAGTATATTAGTAGGGGCTGTCTTAAGCCAAGAGGGCAGGCCTATGGCATTTTTCAGTGAGAGATTGAATGAGGCAAAGTCTAGGTACTCTTCCTATGACTTGGACCTATATGCTCTTGTACAAGCCTCAAAGAAATGGAGGCATTATTTATTTCCTAAAGAGTTTTTTCTCTTTACAGATAACCAAGCATTGAGTTATATCAATACTCAAGACAAACTTAGTTTGAGGCACATCAAATGGATGGAGTTTTTGCAGTAATACACCTTCACTATTAAGCATAAGAAGGGGGTACAAAAAAAAGTTACAGATGCCCTTAGTAGAAGGATGCTTACAATAAAAGAGACTGAGTTGCATAGTATAGGGGTAGAATGGTTTTAGGACCTTTATGAAGGAGATGCAGACTTATCAGTGATCTACAAGGTGTACAAAGAATTTGAGAATCACTTTCACAGTGAGTATGTAGATTATACTCTTCAAAATGGATTGTTGTTCAAAGGGAAACAATTATGTGTGCCAAGGGGGTCCATGAGGGAGAACCTCATACAAGAAAATCATAATGTGAGTCTAAGTGGACACTTTGGATTGGACAAGACCTTGGATCTAGTGGAGAGGTTCTATTGGTGGCCAAAAATGTAGAGGGATATAAGGAGATATGTAGAGCAGTGTGGGGTGTATCAAAAGGCAAAAGGAACTTCATCAAATGTAGGATTATATCAGCCATTTCCCATCCCAAGTATACCATGGGATTACATAAGCATGGATTTTATTGTGGGAACACCTAGGAAACCTACTGGTTTAGATAGTGTGTTTGTGGTAGTAGACAAATTTAGCAAGATGAGCCATTTTTTCCCATGCAAGACAACACATGATGCTAGCCACATTGCCCATTTTTTCTTTAAAGAGATAGTGAGGATACATGGCTTGCCAACAAGCATAGTTGCAGACAGAGATATGAAGTTTATGAGACATTTCTGGAAGACACTTTGGAGAAGGATAGGAACCAAATTGTCACATAGCTCAACTTATCATCCTCAAACTGATGGCCAGACAGAGGTGATCAATAGGGTACTTGGTAATTTGTTGAGATTTTTGACCAAAGAATATGCACAAAGTTGGGAGCAAGTGATACCTCAGGCAGAATTTTCCTATAATGATAGCACAAACTGGACCACGGGTAAGAGCCCATTTGAGATTGTTTATGGGTTACACCCAAGGGGTGTACTTGATTTGAGAGACCTACAAGGTTATGAAGGCATCAATGGTCATGCTGATGATTTCTCTCAGTCAATGAGAGAGGTACATGAACAGGTTAGGAAGACATTAATGGAGGCCAATCAGAAGTTGAAAGCCAAGAGAGGCAAGGGAAGAAGAGATCTGCAATTGGAAGTGGGTGATCTAGTAATGGTGTTTTTGAATAAGGATAGACTACAAAAGGGGATACCTAGTAAGTTGTGAAAAGGATTGGGCCTTGCAAGGTGTTGGCCAAGTATGGACCCAATGCCTATAATATGGAGCTATCCAAGGAGATGTCAATTTATCCAATCTTCAATGTGAAAGATTTGATAAAATATAAAGGGCTAGAAATGGATGAAGTACAGTACAATAATTAAGTGAATAAGGATGTGGGGGAGTTGAAGACTCTGGAACAGATCAAACCACAAGCTGAAAGGATATTGGATTCAAGAGTGAAAAATCAGACTAGGCATAAGGTCTATATGGAACATCTAGTGAAATGGAGGTAGAAAATAGAGTCAGAAGACACATGGATAGCTGAGATTGTCTTCAAGAAGCATGGAATTAGTGAGGAGTTCCTGGCACCATAGGTACCCTAACTTGTTTATTGCAGGGGGATGATGGTGCAGTAGCACCCCAAGGTCTTTAATAGATCTTTTTGGTCATTTTGGCTTGTAGGTCGGTTTAGCCAACCATCAGTGAATAAGGACTATTTTATAAAGTCACAAGTGTGCCTAAGGTGTGATTAGGGTTAGTAGTTTTTAAGGTTGAGTAGTTGTTGAGGTCAAGTTGCATCTAGGGGTCTATATCCTTAGAAGTCAACCAAAAGGTCTAAGGGTTGACCAAAACTCCAAAATGGAGTGGAATTAAAGGTTTTAATGTTTTAAAGTGTTTTAAGGTCATATGATAAGTTTTAGGACCAAGTTGGGCCATTGGAATTGGTAAAATGTCATTTTGACAAAAGATGTAAAAGTTGTCATGACAACTTTTGCAACTTTGCAAAGTTGTCATGACAACATTTCCTAGTTTTTAGGAATTGGCTTTAATTATGCCAAAATACAGACATGAGAGTCCATAGATGTGGGAATATGATATATATGGTGGAACAAACCCTAAAGTGACAGTTAGAGTTCATTTTGTATGAACTGTTTGTGGAGAAGTAAGGTTTTACACTATATTTTGCAGATAGAGCCATCATCCAATACTTTAATGGATTGAATGGGTTGAATTAATGCATTGAGATTGTTTTGTGTGTTATATTATTAGTATCTGTGGCATTGGTTTTATCATTTAATCATATTGGTTAACATTTTGTAAATTATTTAGGTTTTACTGGTTCACTGTCCAATTTTGAACCAATCATGTAGATAATGGATTTCCTTGGAGTTCCCGTGGTCCAAAGTCTTATGACCACTTGGAATAAAGTAAATACTTGTATATAAAATGTACATATGGTATGTGGAGTGTGTATATGTAGGGAAGACATGAGAACATTCATGCCCTAGGCGAGTACTGGTTATTTTGGCTAGGGGAACTGAACAGAACAAAGGCAATAAAGATTGCTTGGTGATTGGTGTGTACTAATCATTGGTAGAGGAGTGCAGAGGAATGAAATAAAGACATGTTTATGGAATGAGAAGATCAAAGGAGGTTGTTAGTGCAATTAAAGAAATCCAAGAATCCAAACCAGTGTTCATGCCTTAGAAACCCTCAATTTTAGGGGTTTGGTGAAAGTCCATTGTACAGACAAGGTGGGGAACTAAGACCTAGTAAATATTTAAGCCTAGGAAAAACCTAAAAGGAATATGTAATTAGATTCCAAGGGTGTTAAGATATTTTGAGAGAAAATCCACTTTTTTAGTGTTTAGGAGGGCTAATAGGCCTAAAAGGCTACAAGGCCTAGAACACTAGAAATCTTGAACTTGATTGGAAATAGGGTGAAAGATCCACAAGATTGGATCTAGGGGAGTTGAAAGAGATGTAAAGGAAGTCAGTAATCCAATCCCAAAGAAGATAGGATAGATGGGAGAGTGGATGACCAAGAAAATCCATGGATGAGAAAGATGAAGAGAAGGTCTAGTAGAGAGCAAGAAAACTCTAGGAGTGGGAGCTCCCCATCAATTTGGTATCAAAGCCATTGAAAGGATTGGGAGGTGATTGGTGTATGTCAAAGAGGAATGAATCCATATGTGAAAACATCATGGTGACTAATGTCAAATTGGCAAGGGACTTGTCAGAGCAACAAGACAAGAATATGCTTCTTGAAGAAGCAATGGATGAAATGAAGATAGAGATGATAGAGGTTGTAGAGACATCCAACAAGATGAAGGAGAAGATGAGTGAAGATAAAGACAAGGGGAAGAAACTAGTAGAGGAGGAGGTAGAACCAGAGCCTGACCCTCCTCTACCTGAGGAACCATTTCTCAAGGCACTCAAAGCATTGAGTGACAAGGCTCTAGAAGGCATTACAGTGTTCTCTAGTAAGATGGATGTAGAGATGGTTATGGAATGGATTGAAGGTATGGAGAACCACTTTTAATGTGATGGGATCATAGAAGCACAAAAGGTAAATATAGCCAAGTCTAGGCTAATAGGGAAAGCACTCACATGGTGGAATTTTCTTCAGGAAGAAAGGGAGAAAGAGGGAAAGAAGCCCATAGAAAATTGGAAATAAATGGTGGCAAAAGTGAAGGAGAAATACCTTCCAGAAGACTATGACATTCAGCTACACAAGAAGAGGTAGAACCTTAGGTAAAAGGACCTAGATGTGCCATCATATACTGAAGAATTTCATAAGTTTTGTCTTAGATCAAGAATACAGGAGTCAAAGAGAATCAAGGTTTCTCGGTACCTTAATGGAATAAGGTGGAATATACAAGAAGAACTCAGTATCTTTACCCTAACCTCCATTCATAGTAGTTTGCAAATGAACTTGAAAGTGGAAGAGAAACTCAGGAAAAAACAAGACTCTAACCCCAGAGGTGAGGAAGGGGTAGAGACAATAAAGGTGGCCATAGAGGAGGTTCAAGTGGAAGAGGCAATGACAAAAGCAGTCAAGGTGACTCCAGATATACAGAGCAAGGACATGAATCAAGAAATAGAGGTGGATACAATAGAGGAAGGGGTTCTTATAACAGTGGAAGAGGAAGATCGGGGGGTTTTGGGAGAAGTTCTCACTTTTCTTCCATGAAATGCTATAACTATGGACAAATGGGGCACTCTGCATATAGATGCCCTGACAAACCCTTGGCTTAACAAGGAGAGAAAAAGATAGCCTATGTCCAAGAAGAGGACTTCTCTAAACAATCAAAGATGAGTCTAGATTCAGAGAAGGGAGAACACCTCATGTTGAGAAGAATTTTGATCAAGACACTCACCAAAGATGAAAAGTAGAGAAGGGCTCTTTTTAGAGTCAAGTGCAAGATATTGGGGAAAGTGTGCAAAGTTTTCATTGATTTAGGGTCCACAAATAATGTTATATCTGAGGAGGAAGTAGAGAAGTTGAAACTCACCAAGATTCCACGTGTGTCCCTATAAATTTACATGGTTAAACAAGGGGCAAAACATCTTGGTAAATCAGCAAGTGTGGGTAGAGTTTACCATTGGCAAGTATCAAGATAAGATACTTTGTGATGTGTTTCCAATAGATGCATGCCATTTGTCTCTTTGAAGACCATGGCAGTATGATAGGGAAGCTATCCATAATGGGAAAGCGGACTTCAAGAAAAATGGGGTAACTTTCAAAATTTAGTCTCTGCTAGAGGAAGACATAGTGGAGAAGACATAATCCAGTACATTATTGATGAGTGGGAAGGAATTCCTAAGGTATATGAAAGAGGAAGGAGTTGGCTATGCAATCATGTTAAAGCCAAAGGAGGAGGAGACTCATAAGCAAGCACCTATGCCAAAGGAAGTGAAACAACTATTGGATCAGTTCAAAGACATAATATGTGAGGGTACACCAGCTACACTACCACCAAAGAGGGAGATAATTCATCAGATTGACTTTGTACAAGGAGCATCTTTGCCAAATAAGGCTACATATAAAATGATACTAGAGCAAAACAAGGAGATAGCCAGGCAAGTACAAGAACTTTTGAACCAAGGGTTGATCAGAAAGAGCATAAGCCCATGTGTTGTCCTATTGGTGTTGGCTCCTAAGAAGGGAGGTAAGTGGAGGATGTGTACTTTTTCTAGGGCAATAAATAGGATAACTATTAGATATAGATTTCCTATTCCTAGGATAGAAGATTTGAGGGATTGTTTGGGGGGTGCTAAGTACTTCTCTAAAATTGATTTGTAAAGTGGTTACTACCAAGTTAGGATGAAGGAAGGGGATGAGTGGAAGTCAGCCTTTAAGACTACAAAGGGGTTATATGAATGGTTTGTTATGCCCTTTGGGCTTACCAATGCACCTAGTACCTTTATGAGGGTGATGAATGAGGTCTTGAAAGACTACATAGGTGTATTTGTAGTTGTCTATTTAGATGACATCCTAATTTTTGGCAAGACAAAGGAGGATCATATGAAACACTTGGAGTTAGTATTGAAGAGGTTGCAGGAAGAAAAGCTCATCATCAATCTTGAAAAGAGTGAGTTCATGAAGGAAGAACTAGTCTACCTAGGATTTGTAGTTTCCCAAGGTGACTTGAAAATGGATAAGGACAAAGTAGAGGCCATATTGAACTGGCCTACTCCAAATACAGGGACTGAAGTTAGGAGCTTCCATGGGTTAACCCAATTTTATAGGAAGTTTATTAGAAGATTCAGTGAAATATGTGCTCCAGTCTTAGAAACCATTAAAGGAGGGTTGAAAACCAAATTTGTATGGACCAAGGCAGTTAATGAGGGGTTTGAAAGGTTGAAAAGAGAAGCAGCCACTCAACCTATATTGTTGTTACCAAATTTTGACAAACCTTTCATAGTAGATTTTGATGCAAGCAACATAGTAGTGAGGGCTATCTTAAGCCAAGAAGGAAGGCCTATGGCATTTTTTAGTGAGAGATTGAATGAGGCAAAGTCTAGGTACTCTTCCTATGACTTGGAGCTATATGCTCTTGTATAAGCCTTAAAGAAATGGATTCATTATTTATTTCCTAAAGAGTTTGTTTACTTTACAGATAACCAAGCATTGAGTTATATCAATACTCAAGACAAACTTAGTTTGAGGCACATCAAATGGATGGAGTTTTTGCAATCATACACCTTCACTATTAAGCATAAGAAGGGGGTACAAAACAAAGTTATAGATGCCCTTAGTAGAAGGATGCTTACAATAAAGGAGATTCAGTTGCAGAGTACATGGGTAGAAGGGTTTAAGGACCTTTATGAAGGATGCAGACTTCTCAGTGATCTACAAGGTGTGCAAAGAATTTGAGAATCACTTTCACAGTGAGTATGCAAACTATACTCTACAAAATGGACTTTTGTTCAAAGGGAAACAATTATGTGTGCCGAAGGGGGTCCATGAGGGAGAACCTCATAGAAGAAAAGCATAATGGGAATCTAAGTGGATACTTTAGATTGAACAAGACCTTGGATCTAGTGGAGAGGCTCTATTGGTGGCAAAAAATGCAAAGGGATATAAGGAGATATGTAGAGCAGTGTGTTGGAGATTTGATTCTGAGCAGTTGATTAATTGTATGTTTGTCATTGATGACAACATATAATACACAGTAGTAATTCTGTATGTACTTATCAGAATGATGATATGAATACTTGCATGGATAGATACATGTTGTTGACATGTTTATTATGTTATGTTCATATACGCAGATCCTGATATGATGTTTCAGTCAAGTTATGTAATTCTGTTATTGGCAGTTACAGTTTTGGAAGTATAACTGTTTAGGGCCGATGTATATAATGTGTTTCTTGAGTTGCACCTATCTTCTGGATATGCATGTGTATATTCATGTTTAGTTATGAGTTGATGATACTAATCTAAAGGTGCCAAATGTGTTTCAAGAAGATTGCAAAGTTAGAGTTAAATTGGTGAGGCCGACTTAGTAAAGCGTCACGTCTATTTAGTTTATACTTGCGCAGTTGTAATTATGCTTGCGTGCTTAGTAGAGCTGACAAGGATGTTATGAAGAGGTCTTACAAGTCCCATGATCTCATACTTTGAGGAAGATACTTATAGCAAGTCAAAGGTGACACGCTAAGTGTGAATGATACGAAAAGAGAAGAAATATGTACAGAACAAATTATCAGAGTTGGTTCATTCATCAAGAGTCTATGTGAAGAAGAAGTGAAAGATTGTAATACACTAGAACTAATCAAGATAGTAGGTCTACTCTACAGTTCATCATCAGATATAGTGCACATCTGTTATACAGAAGGTTGTAGCCTTCACCATCAAGAAGTGAGCTTTTGGACAGTGAGTCCACCACCCCTAACAGGGTTATTTGTAAAAGACTCCTGACAGGGTCTGACCCTTAACCAGGTCACTATACTTATTGCATTGTAAAGTACAACTCCTAACAGGGTTGAGATATCTTCTAACAGGGATTACTATAAACAAGTATAGTTCATTGTGGGTGCTAATTCC
>MU224257.1:1123505-1147204 GCA_018584345.1 Thuja plicata | reverse complement strand
TGGGTTTGCAGTCTCTGGCCTATCGACCGCCATAGCTTTCTGGATCCTTCTCTCTTCTGTCTGTTTCATTCTGTTTGTAATAGCTATGCATGCAGGTGTTCTTGGGTAGATTGATATTCATCAATCTTAACACATACCTCTTCATCAGTGGTTGAACCTTTTGCTCTAGATCTTGTCAAGACTTTTTTTCTCTGATCTCCAATGATATCTTCCTTAGAGTGGTATTTGGATGTGTACTTTGAATTCTTAGGATTGATACTTTCATCTATGATCTGTGGTTCTTCTTCACTTGGTTCAGGATTGTTACATGAGACATCAATACAATCAAACATTTCTTCAATAATTGTGTCCTTATTGATTGGTCTGGGCTCATCTTCAATCATGGGAGCATAGTCATAATATCTTTCTTGAATCATAAACTTCTCATCAATCTTCACATGAGTACTTTCAATGATCTTCTTTAATCTTAGATTGAAACATCTATAGGCTTTGCTTTTAGTAGAGTAACCAAGAAAAATACCTTCATCGCTTCTAGCATCAAACTTACCAATGCTATCATCTCTCTTGATGTAGCACTTGCTTCCAAATATTCTAAAGTACTTTACAGTAGGTACATTGCCAAACCAAAGTTCATAAGGTGTCTTATCTGCGCCTGGCCTCAATTGTATTCTATTGATAGTATAAATTGTTGTATTGACTACATCTCTCCAGTAGGTATGGGCAACCTTTACTTAAATCATGATAGTGCACGCTGTGTCAAGTATTATCCTATTCCTCCTTTCTTCTATCCCATTTTGCTAAGGGGTTGTGGGTGCACTTAACTATCTTTTGATTCCATGTTCTTCACAGTAGTCATAAAACTGGTCAAAGGTGAATTCTCCTCCTCTATAAGATCTCAGACATTTTATCTTTAATCTAGATTCATTCTCAACCTTAGCTTTGAATATTTTGAACTTCTCAAAAGCTTTAGATTTTTCTTTTAAGAATGCAACCCACATCATCCTTGAGAAATCATCAACAAACAAAATAAAATACCTTTCTCTATAGTATGATCTTGTTTGAGTAGGTCCACATAGGTCTGTATGATCTAATTTGTTTTCCATAAAGTCTTGTTTGCTCCTAAATGAGGTCCTCACATGTTTCCCCATCACACATTCCCTACACATGGTGTCAACTAGTCTTGCAATGCTTGGAAGGTCTCTTAATGCCTTTACATTACTTTTCTTGACTATGTTGTCAAAATTGATATGACAAAGTCTCTTGTGGCATAGCCAACTGTCATATACTTTTGCAACAAAACAACTTGCTTCTGAGTTGAGCTAAAAAACATTACCTTTGGTCTTTGATCCTGATACAATCATGTCTCCTTCTTTGTTTTTAATGATGCACTAGTTGTTTTTGAATTCCAATCGATATCCTTTATCAAGCAACTGTCCAACACTTAGTAAGTTATGATGCAATCCATCAACATAGAGAACATCATCTGTCTTGTTCTTTCCATCTAGGGTGATAGAACCTCTGCCTGTGATAGGTTTGGAAGTGTTATCTCCAAATCTAACCATGCCACCTTTGTACTTGTCCAAATGTACAAATATGTCTTTCTCTCCTGTCATGTGGTGTGAACATCCACTGTCAATGATCCAGTCAGTTCTGATGTCAGCTTTTGAAACTAATGCTAACTCCTGTTCTTTTACTTCATCTTATTTGTCCATTTCTTCAAGCATCTTATCAATGTCTTTGATGGAAACAAATCCAATTTCATCTTCTCTTGAGTCGTCATCAGTTACACCATCCTCAACATGATAACATTCTTTAGTGTACTTAGGTTTGTAGTCTGATCTGAACTTCTTGACTCTTGTAGGGCACTTGGATGCAAAGTGACCAACTTTGTTGCAAGAAAAACATTTGAATGGTAGTTTTCCTTCATATTTACCTTTACCTTTCCTTTCCTTCTTGGCAATCATAACAACGATTTCTTCTAGTTTTGTATCCACTTCTTCATTATTACTAGAGTTGCTTATAGATTTCTTGTTGTGGACTGTGGCTTTGAAGGCTGTCTCGCTTTTAGGTTCTGTCTTCAATCTAGATATCTCAAATGTAGATATTTTTCTAATCAAAGTCTCCCTCTTGAAGTCTTTAGAAAATTGCATAGTCTCATCTAAAATATTGATCTTGCTCTCATAGTTTGTTGTCAATATGGTCATTAACTTGTCCATTATATCTTCCTCTGATATTTCTCCACCATTGTTTCTTATACCTGATATTGCTTCATTAATCCTCTGATTGTAAGCTCTAATGTTTTCTTCAGGTAACATCTCTAAATTATTGTATCTTTTCTTCCATGTCTTTCTGCATGCATTCTTTGCTTGGATGTCTCCTTCAAACATGTCTTCTAAGTATTTTCAAATAGAGTATGCTTTATCTGTCTTCTTGATCTCAGAAAATTCACTGTCGGATAGGGCACTAATTAGGGGTTCTTTGGCAATTGAATTATTAGTGAACACTTCCTTTTGTTTCATAGTAGATTCATCAGCTGCAAGATCTTTCAAGGTGGGAATTTCAACTTCTTGAGTGGCAATCTCATAGATCTCAAATCCAACACACTGAAGATGTGTTATCATTTTGTTCTTCCAGTCAAGATAGTTTTCTCCATCAAACTTAGGACTCTCTTTCCTGAAGTATGCCATCTGATCTACCTTAAGCTGTTAGGATTTCTCTCCAAGGCACTTGGCTCTGATACCAATTGTTGGAATAGTCCCAAGGATAACTGAGAGGGGGGAGGGGGTGAATCAGTTATCAGTCAATTTAATTCTTTCCTCTTTATTTAATGTAATTTGATATAAAGTAAATGCACATTCAGATAACACAATGAAGTAATCAACAATTTGATTACAGGGAAACCAAATAGGTAAAAACCCCGGTGGGAATTAGCACACACAAATAATTGCACTAGTTTATAATGATCCCTATTAGAAGATCTTACAACCCTGTTAGGAGTTGAACTTTACAATGCAAGAAGTACAAAGACCTAGTTAAAGGTTAGACCCTGTTAGGAGTGTTTTACAGATAACCCTGTTAAGGGCGAGGAATCACTGTACAATAGATCACTACTAAGATTGTGAAGGCTACAACCTTCAGTATAACAGATATACACTATATCTGGTAAATGAACTATTTAAGTAGACCTGCTATCTTGATTAGGTCCAATGATTTGCAATCAAATTCTATTTCTTCACATAGATCTTCAACTTATTCTTTCTGACTATCTTCTCTTCTCTGTCTTTCCTTCTTCACAACATTTTTGACACTTAGCGAACATATCTAAACTGCTATATGTATCTTGACCAAGGATAAGGTCACGCCAGTATCTAAAAACACTTCATCAACTTTCTTGTCGGCTCAACCAAGCACGGACCACGCAACTCGAACTTAATAGACATGACGCTTCACACAGTCGGCTTCACCAAATTAACTCTAACATCACAATTCTGTTGAAACACGTTTGGCACCTTTGGATAATTATCTTTAACTCATAAGTAAACATGAATAAAAACATGCATATCCTGAAGATAGGCGCAACTCAAGAGATACTATATTTATGTCAGCTCTTAACAGATAAACTCCAGAAACTGTAACTGCCATAACTGATTAATCATAACTCAACTGTAACTACATATCTGACTCGGTGTGAATGCACATAGCAACTAGAACATGTATACACCATGGGAATAAACATGCATATCTCCAAAACATCTATACTTATAATTACATGCATGATATCTATTGTATATTATATGTTGTCATCAATGGCAAACATACAATCAATTATTTGCATAGAGGCAAATCTCCAACACAACTTGCAGTTTTGCAGATAGCTCTATCATCAGCTCGACAACTGAGAATTTGTTTTCATGGATGAGAGCTTTAGCATGTGTTATACATTTTTGCATTCCATCCATGTGTGGTAGAAGTTGAATTTGAATGGTTGTAAGCGATTCTCTGATTCTTTCTTCTTCTCTCAACACTTCAGCCTACAAATTAGTAAGATACTTTACTTTCATGAAGTGAGTAGAATTGGTGCTCGGGTCAAGTGCTAACTTCCTTGCACTTTCCTTCATGTTAGCATCTATCTTTACTATCTTATTCTTAATTTCCATGGTAAAGTTGGAGGAGTCACTCAACTTTACAAATAATGCTACCACATTTTTCACAGTGGTTTCTAGAGTGTTGATAATCTGTGTAAGCTACACCTGGTCAATTGCAATCTTCTTTGCAATGCTCTCTAGAACCTTGTTCTCAAATTTCTTCTCTGCCTTCTCAAGTAACTTTTCCTGACCCTTCATGTCTATGTTGAGCTTGTGGAAAATGTCAATGAGTTGGTCCATTATTGAGTCACTTTCATTGACTTCAATCTGCAAAGCATCTACAAATATGCCTTTTACATCTTTACGTACTTTTTTCCTTTGTCTTTCCTTTCTGAGTTTCTACTGTGAGGTCCTTTTCTTCCACAGTTCTCCCAAGATATCCATTTTTTCTACAGATAGGTTGGATAGATCCCAATTAGGAATCACAATCTCTTTATCCAAATCTATCTTATTAGTTATTGCTACCTCTGATTTAGGACTCGGTGAAGGAACAATTTCCTTACCTTTATCTACCTTATCCTTTGTTTCAGTATTCAATCCAATTAGGTCATTAACCTTTATATTACCAATTGTTGGATCAACACTAATTGATGAATCAAAATTAGAAATGTCTACCTTGCCTTTCATTGACTCGAGTGTGCATGTCTCAATAGTAAGAGGATCCTATTTCTCGAGCTTTGTCTATTCTGATGTAGATTCTGCAACCTTGTCTTTTCTCAGAGTCACTATACTCTGTATGGGAGATTGAGGTAGTTTTCCCATTACCTCAACTACAATATGCTCTATGTTGGACTCTTTAATGGTATGTACCTTAGGTAGAGTGTCATCATTTCCTTGTGCTGGAGGGTCTGTACTCGGTACTTCTTCCTTCACAATGTTTTCTGCAATCTCAAATATTGATTTCCACACTAATGTGGCATGCTGAGCTATTTCTTCTATATTCTTGTTCAATATTTGAAATGCCCTAAATCTGGGGGTGTGATTATTCTCATATTTTATTAAGGCCTCTTTCACTTCTTTTCCTTTCATTGCAGACATAACCTGCTTCAATGTCTCTTCCCTTATATCTCTTTCAATTTGTACTACATTGTTCCAGGGAATAGAGACCACCTTAAATAAGTCTTCTATCATATAAATCTTCAACTCAGAAGGGTCATATTTCCACTTTGCCATCTTTTCCACCACTACTTGCTCAATTTTCTTCTTCTCTTCTTCTGTCCTAGAAGCATACTTCAGTGATTTCAAAGAACTCATGGCTCTTCCTTCTTTAAGGTCTTTGATCTTTTGATCAAGTGTGGGTGTGGGTTTTGTGAAGACCATAGTATCTTCTTCATCTTCATCCTCTTCATCACTTAATATAAGATTTCTCCTAGATCTTCTCAAGGTGACAACATGAGTAGTGCTTTTTTCTTTGTTCTATTTAGCTGTTGTCTTCCTCTTCTTCTGTGGAGGATTAACATCATTTTCTTCCTTGTCAGATTCAATTTCCTCAATCTCCTCTATTTTAACTATTTCTTCTTTTCTCTTAGATATTGAAGGAGAGTCGGAGGTCTTTCCATACTTCTTCTTGAATGTATCAAGTCTCTTTCTTCCTCTCTTCAATATCTTAGGAATCTCAATTTCCAGAGATATCCTGCTCTTAGCTTCCTCATAGGTTCCAAAGTAGGGTTCCTTTGGATTGACAAGTTCATTCACAAGAGCCTCTATAATATCTTTAGTGTCCTCATTATTAACTTCATATGGCAAGGGTTGTACCCATGCAACCCTAGGCTTTAATACTTGTATATACACTTTATCACAATCAACTAGAAAACATATTTCTTCTTTGTACTTCTCAACTAGTTTTTTGGGAATCCTATATCTACTCTGCATTTTCTGTTTAAAAATTTCAAAGTATCCATCCATGATACTATCAAAATTATCTCCCATCTCAGCTATGAAATCATTAATTTGATGGATGATTGGTCTATCATGTTTCCATACTACTGTTCCTTTGGAGGGAAAGAACTTCTCAACATAAAATAGTATGCAGATTAGAAGAGAACAAAACTTACATGAATTGGTTTTTGATACTCGGATGATCTCCATGTTATTTCTCAACTGAGTGAGTTTCAATTCTGCTAGGTCAAATAATAGATTTTTCTTGACAACTTTATAGGCTAGGTCAACAGCTTTGCATGCAACACTGTTGGGTCTGCTTGAGCTGTATATCCTATGTGTTATCACATGAATGCCAAATTTCATCTCCATGTCTATTACTCTGTTGAGTCTCATGCCTCTACCATCCCACTCGGCAAGAGTTAACTCTGCTAGTTCATCACTGTTTAGGGTTTTGGAAGCTTTTGGCTTGTCTAGCATAGGGAACCTGGTAACACAGTGAATTATCTGCTTGGTGATCTTCATAGGATGATCCAGCCATAGTTTCATGTCATGAACATGACTAAGAATATATCTCATCCACTTTTTCTGGAAGTCCCTCGACATATGCATGATATGTGTCAAACCCTTGGTTTCGAGGTGTTTATGCTCAGGCTTCAGTTTCCCGTCTGTACATAACTTCTCATATGTTTGATTGATCACACTAATTGCAAGCTCCTGTATGTTGCAGTGATAGAAGCTGTGAATGTCATTGACCAGTAACACTCTCAGAGGGATTAGGGAATGAGCTTCCATCAGGTCTATTTCCTCTGCAACTATCGGATGAAGCTTGAATAGGGGAGGATCAAAAATTGTATTCCTTACTAGCATCTCCAAAACTTTCTTGACCTTGCTGCTGGAAGTGGATGCCATATTGCTCAAACAAAATAATCAAACTCTGCTTTCAATCATGAATTTTCACTAAATTGCTAAAGGCTCTGAATTGACTTGTAAACTAAAAGCATTGTAAAGAATACTCTTCACAATCCTTCATATATAAGAGATTTTCAACCGTTAGAGTATTTCATTAAATTCTCTGTATATAGTAGCTGGCGTGACTCAGGTGTTTCTCCAAGATTCACTCGGAAGCTCAGGTGAAACTAACTTTCTAGTTATCATCATTGCCCAACTCATCTCGGGTGAGCTAGAGTGACTCGGGTGTAACTAAAATTCTGACTTGGGTTGAACTACAATATGTCCTCATGCATCAATATGCGGATATGGACTATCTTTCTTACCTAGAACTGATGTAGGATGGATTGTTATTGCACAGTTCCAGTCATCTCCTTACTTTCTTATTCTGTAATGATGGATCCACCCATGTCACTATTTAGGGTGTCATTAGATCCTTCATTGCTTTGATCTGAATTGTCTGAGGATTTCCTTACCCATTGCTTGCTCATCTGAGCTCTGATTTATGAGACTTTGGTTTTACCATTCTCAAAACCAATATCAACCTTTTCTTTGTTCATATAGTTCTTGCTCAGATGATCAAGTTGTTTACACACATAACATCTCTTAGTAGGATCTCTTTTTATGAAGTGAGTCTTCACACAGTTTGCACCAATGTGTCCATATTCACCACACTGACAACATCTGTACCAAGTGTTGTAATCCCAACCAAAAATTGCCATGGCTAATTGTTCAGCAAAATTCCAATTCTTAGTTCTGTACTTGAAAGATTTATGACCTTATTTGTTGCATTTGTAGCACTTTCCTTCAAACTTAGGTTTCTCTTTGCATTCACTTGTTCTATGTCCATGTTTTTTGCATCTGTAGCATTTACCATTAATTTTTAACTTTCCATTGTCCAACATTTATTTGATGTATGCCCTGTCTTACCACAATGATTGCATTTAGGTCTCTTATTCCTTTGAGCTCCTTGTTGTGAGGATTCACCTTGTTCAGTATATCCTAATCTAGCCTATCCATGATTTCTGAGTTCTATTTCCTGATCCATGCTAGTTTGTGAATTTTCCATACTTTCATTTGTTTGATTTTTAGTATTGAGATCATTCTGTAGTCTTTCATTTTCTGTCCTTAGGTTGACAACTTCTTGTGTTCCATTTTTGAGTTGACTTACCAAATCACCTTGCTAAAGTGATAAGTGCTAGATTTCTTTTTCTTTTTCTTCTAATCTTGTACTCAACAGTCTTTTATCTTCTTGTGCTATATTCCTGTCATCTTCTGATTTTTTCTTTAGTTCCATGACTTCACACATTCTGATTGAGTGAACTTCCTATTCTCTTTTCAACTTTCTGACTTCTTCATGCAAATTGAGATTCTTTGCAAGCAAGTCTTCAATGGCTGCATCAGCTTCTTTTGAGCTTTTTTCTTTGCAAAGTTCTTTAATTCTTTCTTCTATATATCTCTTGTCATTCATCTGCACTGCTAATTATTTTCTTCTCTTTAGGGAAAGAGAGAGTTGTCCCTTTAGTTTCATGATTTGATCCATGGTCACTTTAAGATCTATCTTTTCATTCTCAATGGCTTTCTCTAGTCTGTATGTTTCCATATTCTTTGATCTTTTCTCAAGCTGTAAAACTTCTGATAAGAGAACCACAACTTTGTTACCAATTTTTGGAATTATATGATGTGCCCAATAGCTGAGAGGGGGGGGGGGGGGGGGAANGGGTGAATCATGAACCAATAAAACTTAATCCTTTTAATACACAATTAGATTAGATTATTTGTTTGCATGCATATAACTTGAAAGTAAAGAATCCGATACAACAGATAACACAACATTTGGTTACCCAAAAACCTTCCAAAAGAAAGTAAAACTGGGTGGGGATGATACCCACAAGATTTAGTACTATAGTATAAATTGAGCTTGTTAAAGCTTACAATGACCACTTCTAATGGTCTGCCCTATTAGGAGCATATAAAGGACTGTTAGGTCCACTTTGTTAAAGGATTTTGTACAATACAATAAGTAATGCAACTCTGTTAAGAGATTTAAAGAAAGGACTGTTAGGTCCACCTTGTTAAAGGATTTTTCTGATCCACCTGTGAGAATAAACCAGTTGATGATCTACTCTGTGAAACTATGATTTCTGAATAAGATCCTTTGAAATATAATTGATCACCTAAATGTGATAGATAAGTCTCTACTATCCTGAACACTTCTTCACTTAACTCAAACTGCCATTCACATAATCATATCCATCTTCTGATTATACATTCATACTACATACATATTCTACATATTGGATAAACAAACTATCTTACATATATATCTTTATCCAACAAATAAATTTGTAAGTTGGCTTGCAATAAACAAATATATATTTAACAATATATGCAAAGTCGACTTCAAACTGTCACTCGGGCGATACTAAACACTCGGGTGATGCTGAATACTCGGGTGACACTATATACTTGGGTAACTCTATATACTCAGGTATCACTGAATGACTAAGTGTTTTGACACTAATTGATAATATGTCTTGCCATATGGTCTACAACCACAACAGAATGAGATAGCATAGCAAAGAAACATAACAATATTAGATGCTACCAGAACTATGCCGCTAGAAGGAAATGTATTACATGTTCATTGGAGAGAGTCTGTTGGTACTACTGTGTACACCTTGAATAGATTTCAGATTAGAGAAGGTACAAGTAAGACTCCTTATGAATTATGGTTTGATCATACTCCTATTGTAAAATATTTCAGAATATTTGGAAGTAAATGCTATATCAAAAGAGATGATGAGATAGGGAAGTTTGATGCTATAAGTGATGAAGGTATCTTCCTTGGTTATTATACTAAGAGAAAAGCATATAAATGTTTCAATCTAAGATTGAGGAAGTTGATTGAAAGCGCTAATGTGAGGATAGATGAAATTTTTTAGATTAAGGAAAGAATGTATGGCTGTGGACAGATTGCAGAGATAAAAGAGGTCACTGTTGAACCTATAGAATTTTTGATGGTTGATGATGAGATGGAAGATGAATCAATTGAGCTTGGTGAGACTCCTAAGACTCTGAGGTATGTTAAGAAGAACCATCCTTAAAATCAAATCATTGGTAATGCAAGTAAAGGAATGATGACAAGATCTAAAGTAAGAGATGAAATTTGTTTGATTTCTCAATTTGAACCAAAAACTACTGATGAAGCGTGTAGAGATGAATCTTGGACTAAAGCTATGTAGGAAGAACTTGAACAGATAAAGGAAAATAATACTGGGGAATTGGTTCCAAGACCTAAAAACAAAAATGTGATAGGCGTTAAATGGGTTTTCAGAAACAAAATGGATGAGGAAGGAACAATGGTAATAAATAAGGCTAGACTGGTTTGTAAAGTCTACTCGCAACAAGAAGGCATAGACTTTGAAGAAACATTTTCTCCTATTGCTAGGTTGGAAGCTGTGAGATTATTTCTTGCTTATGTTGCACATAAAGAATTTAAAGTATATCAGATGGATGTGAAATCTGAATTCTTGAATGGAGATTTAGCAGAAGAATTATACATAGAGCAACCTGATGGATTTCCTTTGACAGAAGATGAAGACATGGTTTGTAAATTGAAGAAAGAATTGTATGGACTGAAACAAGCACCGAGAGCATGCTATGCAAAACTAGATAGGTATCTAGTTCATCTTGGTTTTAGAAAAGGTAATGCATATAATAATCTATATTTAAGAACTGATGAAGATGGAATATTAATCATAGAAGTTTTTTTTGATGATATCATTTTTGGAGGCAATGATAAAATGAGTAAAAATTTCTCTAAAAAATGGAAAATGAATTTGAAATTTTAATGATTGGTGAGATGAAATTTTTCTTGGTTTGCAAATTAATTAGAATAAGAATGGTATTTTTATATCTCAGACCAAGTATCTTAAGGACATGTTGAAGAAGTTTGGAATGGAAGATTGTAAACCTGTTGGGACACCCATGGTGACTGGTTATAAACTTACTAGTAATGATGAAACTCAAAGTGTTTTTTTAGACAAAGTCCAGATCAATGATTGGTGGTCTATAATACCTAACTCACACCAGACCATATATTTCCAATGCCATTGGAATTGTGGAAAGATATCAAGCAAATCCTAAAGAGACACACCTTTCTACTGTGAAAAGAATTTTCAGATACTTGAAAGGAAAAATAGAAACAATAGAATATGGATTATGGTATGAAAAATTAGGTGACTTTATTTTACAGGCTTATACTAATGTTGATTGGGTAGGTAATGTGGATGATAGATAGAGTACAAGTGGTGGATAATTTTTCCTTGGAAAAAGGTTGGTTTCATGGTTAAATAAGAAGCAATACTATATTGCTCAGTCTACTACTGAATCCGAGTATGTTGCTGCTGCTATAAATTGTACACAAGTTGTTTGGATGAAACAAATGCATAAGGAAATTGGAATAATTTTTGAAGAGCAAATGGTTATCCATTGTGATAACACTAGCACAGTGAATATGTTGAAGAATATTGTAATGCATTCAAAGAATAAACATATTTCTATTAAGTATCATTTCTTGAGGGACAAGGTAGTAGAGAAAGAGATTAGACTAGAGTATATTAGCACAAAGCATATAGCAAATATATTTACAAAACCTTTGCCAAAAGATGCTTTTGAGTATCTCAGAAGCATGCTTGGGGTGAGAGCCCCTCCCAATGGTAATTAATTGATGTAGGCATGCATTAGTCCAGTGGCTTTAAAAGATATATCATTTCTTGGACTTGATGTATGGATCTACTCCTCAGGGGGAGTGATCGCAGGAACACTATAGAGCACATTTGGGTGATTTTGCACCTGGCTGTTAGACATGAAGATTTGAAAAAGCTACACCTTACAAAAGATTAAAGAAGAGTTATGGAACCTTTTCCATTTTTTTCAAAGAGGGAGAGATTCTATGTGAAAATCCCTACTATTTTAGGGAGATTTGTGTTGAGAATATTGAGAAGATTGTATTGAGAGAGAGTACTTTTGGGTTGATGGATTTTCCCATATGTTGCCATCAATGCCAAAGGGGGATATTGTTGGATGATATCAGAAGTGGGTACTACTGATGTTGTTGGCATTCATGTTTTGTCACTGATGTCAACATATGTTTCTGTGGAGTGAACAGTCTGGTTATTACTATTGTATGATGATTGACAGAAGTGCACAGACACTATACGGATGAATCAGAATGATTGAAGATGAGGATATAAAGAAGGATGTGTGATGACCTTATTCCTAAGGTTTCTTGGATTAATATTGCATACTGATGATGTTACAGATGTTTTAGTGAAGACTGGTTTCTAGACTGTGACAATGATGCTTGACAGAGTAGGTCTCTATGTTTTGGGTATATCTTACAGGCGATGATGATTTAGGTTATGCAAGCTTAAGAGATGATAGAAGACATATTGAGGAATGTTTGTTGTTGATCGCTAGTCGTGTGATTGTTGGTGATGTCATCTGTGGCATGTATTCTGGAGGAGACCTATTTGGGGCTGACTTTAGAGATGTAGCGTGTATTATGGATTGAGAGTGTGGATTGCAAATCTTGGAGTATATATGATGTATTGTAATTGATGTTTACTTGTTTTAGGTACCTTGTGTATCTTAGCAAGGGGTTAAATAATTATTTATATATTGGGAAAGCTTAATTGGCTGACCTAATCAATTATTGTAATAAGATATATATGAGAGATCTTTTCTTTTGAAAAGATGTAGTATGAGGATGTATGATGAGAAGGTAATTGAAAAGATAGAGAAGTGTGGAAGCTGTGAAGCTTGATTGGCTACTAGATGTAGAGAAGAGTTTGTGATTATAGTACTTCATTGGAATTGACCAAGCAAAGACAATTGCTATTAGACAGTTCACTGGATTGTATATTTCTTATATACACTTGTTCGGATTGTTAATCCTTAAGGGTGTCTTTAACCTTCTTTGGGAAGTGTGCCTAGGTAGTGAGCCCACTGTTACTCTTGACTCCTAATAGGGTCTGTCCTTTAACAAGGACTATGTACTGTAATGCTGTAATAAGCTCCTAATAGGGTCTATCCTTTAACAAGGACTATGTACTATAATGCTGTAATAAGCTCCTAACAAGGCTAAATCTGTTAACAGGGATACTATACTCTCAATATATCATTTGTGGGTGCTAATTCCCACCGGGGTTTTACCTTTAACACAGTTTCCTCGACAACAAGGATTGTGTTATTGTGTTGGCATTTACTGTGTTATCATTTGAATTGAAGTTTTGGTTTATAAAGTTTAATGTTTAATAATCTATCTCACAACTGATTCACCCCCCTCTTAGTTGTGCTCCTAACACATATGACATGAACAACCAAAAAACTAGGGTATACCATTCCTTACGATACCATTATCAACCAATTTATGATATAATTTATTTATATCAATTAAATAAACTATATCATTTATCTATCTAGCATGCATATTCATTCTCTAAGAATATTAAACCAATCTCTCTATGTATATCTCTATCACATATCAAATATGAAAAAAGGGGATGCATAACACTATGCACATTCAACATAAATAGCAAGAAGTACCATTAATAATTATAGAAACCTCACCAATTATGTGGGTGAATTATAACCCAATATAAAAAATCTAAAAATGTAAATATACCTTTATATCTTCTAAAGAAAACAATGCTAATTCAAGGATGAAAGAATACGATGTAAAAAAGTATGAGAGGATATTGAAATCCTTGAAAATGCATGAATAGAAACTAAATCTAAAGACAAGGGTTGATGGCCATCCATAATGTGTAAATCAATAATCAAACAAACACTTATGATGGGGAAGAAGAATAACTCAAAGTAAAACCTCATTGGAGTAAAAGATCAATTGGGCATTACCAAAATGCAGGAAAATAAAATGCACCCTACATCAATTTATATACATTTTATTTTTCAGTCAACAAATCATTAACACATTGATTAGATCATAACCTAATTAAATAGTTCAGATGAAAAATGTAAACGACATGTCAAATATAAATTGGAAGGATAGATACTTCTCATTTGTTTGAATGTGCCTTTTTGTCTTGATAAGTTGTGAAAAATATAATTAAATTCTTAAATAGATATTGATATGTTCACTCACACACAAATATATATATATATATATATATATGGGTAAAAGCACAATAAATTGTCACCCTTTTACAAAGGAAAAGGTTAACAACACCAAAAATATAAAACTTCAAGGGCATAAAAGTCACATTTCTGTTGAGAATTTGAAGATGATGTAAACTGGTGAAATGGGATGAATCTTATGCCTATAATTTTTTTTTTAAAATTGAACAAAATTTTATATTTTTTGAATTTTTAGGTCTATTTTTTGTTTCCTAAAAAATATTGCGAATCGGGGGGTTTACTTCCCGCCAAATCATTATAAGTTAAACATTGTTTTTTCCTCTAATTTTAGAATATGTTTTAGATGACATCTATAGCTAGTGCAGAAAAAAACAAAGAAGTGTTTTTGATCTATAGTTTGCCCGTTATAAGTATTCAAAATTGAACTTACCTAAAATCAACAGTTTTTGTCTCCCTCCACTTTTCCCCTATCAAAACTATACCAAAAAACAAAAAAAAATTATATTTTTGAAGAGGACTCTCTTCTCTAGTTTTGTATATGATTTTAAAAAATTTCTGAATTGATTTAGCCTTTTTTTATATTTTTCGACTCAACGACTTCTCAAAACTTAATATATAGGTACATGTAGTTTTTAGCGAATTTGTTCAACGTTTTGTAATTGAAACAATATAAATTTTATATGTCCAGAATTGGTTCCGAGATCTAGAAAATGGTACTTTTACCTTTTTGACATTTTCTATTTTGAGTAGAGAATAGAACAACATTAGTGCAAACTTCTGGTTTTTTGATGTTTTTGAGGGTTTGGCTACCAACATGGCATGCCACCTAGGCAAACTCGACCTAGTCAGACTCGACTGAGTCCCCTTAGGATGTCACTGTCATTTTTTGGTATTTTAAATACCAAAGTCATTTTTTGGTATTTAAAATATCACAGGGACTGGGCCGAGTCCCACTCGGCCTAGTCTACTGGGCTGTGTAGGCGCCATTCAGCACTGCGTGGCGCCTACTTGGACTTGGTTGTGTTAGACTCGTCCGAGTCTGACTGGGCTGAGTCTAATTGGGCCAAGTTAGTCGAGTTAGCTTAAAAGGAGACACTCAACTATGCTTTTACCCATATACACATACACATACACATACACATACACATACACATACACATACACATACACATACATACATAGATATGTGTGTGTGTGTGTGTGTGTGTGTGTGTGTGTGACCACACACACACACACACACACACACACTTATAATTTTGATATCTAAGATGAAATGAAATTTGTCATTTTGTCCTACTAACATGAAAATCTCTAATGTTTGTGATCTTATCCTTTACAATCAATGTCAACTACAACTAATTTGTTCTCACTTGTACCTATCTATAAAACATAATGTGATATTGATAAGAACCTTTGGGGATTCACTATAAGAGTGTTGAAATATACAAGTTCCTTGGCTCCAAGTTAAACCTTGATAGTACTAATTACACAAGCTTTGAGATACAAAAGATACATAATGTAGAATGTGGAGGTGTCTAGTAATTGTCTATGTTTGAGGCAACACCTTGTGCCACTATTACATTATGCTTTAACAAATCTTGTTCATGATAAATGTGTTCCTGGAAATATACTCTGGACATTATTTTAAATACACAATCACAGATATTTATTTCAAAAAGTTTAACATGTAAATTACCAAATACTTTAATCAAATCACATAAAAATTAATAAAATAAACAACAAAACAAATTAAATTTAGAAGACAAATTAACTTTACATTTCTATCCAACAAATATAATTACACTCATAATATAATCTTAAATATAGAAATAAATATAATAGACTCTAAAACAAATAACCTGTCTAAACTACTATATACTGATGAAGGGTAAGAATAAAACCAAAACTAACGTGAAACAAGAGACATAACACATCAAGCTCTTGCCTAGATGTTTGAACTCATTGTAGAGATGTAGGGGGAAAAGCACTTGGTTCAAGATTTTGTGTGAGAGACTGTAATTTGAATCAAAATGTCTGCAAATTAACTACTTTCAACTTTATAGTTGAAGGGTTTATAACATCAACAATAGTTGGCATCCATTCAATACTAGGTAAATAATTGTGCGGGGAAATTTATTCATAGAAATAACCTGAAGAACAAGGGAAAAAAATGAATAAAAGTTCAAGACCACCAAATAAATATAAAATTCATTTCACAATTCAAAGAATCTCTACATGAAGAATCAAGTGGCTATCTATCATAATATCATATATGAAAATAGCTATAGATAATACCACAAAACCATTTCCTTCATTTAATAGATAATAACGTAATTATTATGGAAAAAAAACATAATAGTAAATTAATTTTAGGAGGTTATGTAAATTACCTAGTTAGAAATTAAGCCATCTAAAATCCAAAAAAGGAATTCAACTTGTGTCTTTGATATGGAGTAACAAGAATCATGAAAAATTATAAGAAGCACAATTCAAAATAATAGAATTTGCATAAATGATGAAGCACAATGTACATAAGTATTTTTTATTTAGTACTAGTTGCTCAATATCTTGCGTTTGTTCTCTTTGACATTGTTTTCAAGGTATAGATAAGTGGAGAAAACTTTCTTTTTAGGCTTTGGGGTTTTAAAAATAGTTGTCAAATTTGGTCTTATTTGGTTCAAATCTTGTTTGCACCAAATTTTTTGGAGCAGTTGTATTTGTCCAATTTGGTCTAGGGTTAATCAATATTATTGTAATTTTATCCTTCTTTTAAAAATTTTGGATTTCTAAATTCCTCTGATCTTAGACAATTCCAAATTTTTAAATCTGGTTACCATGATTTTTAAATGTATGCTAGTCATATTGTTAATAGGATAGGTCTTTTATTGTGAGTTTTAAAGTTTTTAGTATACATGTTTT
Source organism: Thuja plicata (assembly GCA_018584345.1). NCBI lineage: Eukaryota > Viridiplantae > Streptophyta > Pinopsida > Cupressales > Cupressaceae > Thuja > Thuja plicata. The sequence goes on along the minus strand of MU224257.1, from coordinate 1,130,147 downwards.
CACCTCTTTTCAAGTTTAGGGTCTTAGCTTAGATGGGGGCTAAAGAAGGTTTAATTTAGTGCAATGGCTTGACAATGTGACATTATTATTATGAGGTTTCTTTGTTGTGAATGGATATGTTCATCCTTTAAGATCATTATTTGAATACGTTGCTAGGTCGGGGATGAATGAATTTTTTGCAAATAAAACATGGGTTGATATGATAGTGTATCACTGACACACAGATTTAGCAAATAAAAAATCAAGAGGCTATATAATCAAACAAATTTACATATACATATAAATTCTCCTTTTTTGTGAAAGGGATATAAAGCTACAAACAAAGCACATAGATAAGTAGGAAATATTTTCCACAGCAAGTGAAATTGTGATATTGGTATCAGGATTCAATTGTGTAGTTTTTTTGTATCAAACTCATTGGCCCAAGTTTCATGACTCTGCTTGCAAATGGGGTTGAAAGAAGTGTGGTCTTAACCATGGAGAAAACTCCATAGTTAAGCGCGTTCGAGCTGGAGTATTACTAAGATGAGTGACCTTCTAGGAAGTCTCGGTGCTTCACCTTTGTGAGCATAACCTAGATGCAATGAGTGCTAAGTGTTCCATTCATACTCATGAGAGATGAGTTCTTGTGAACCACTACTCATGAAACTTGGGTCAATGAGTTTGACTAAAAAAAATACACAGTTGAATCCTGATACCAATATCAAAAAGCACATAGAATCAACAAAGATTCTAGAGGATTTTGGATTAAATGTTTATTCAGGAGAAACTAGTGTTTTGAATTTTAGAAAAATTGCCAGTTTCATGTTGTTTTCCCTGCATAAACTAAATTATGTACTTTGTCATGCAGGTAAATAAACAAGGGACTGAGAAATGAAAGTCAATGCTAGAAGAGTTAAGTCTTAATGTGTATTGAGTGGCATCCCATAGGTATAGCCTAAAACTAAATGAATAGTATGTTATGTGGAAATAATTTTGGCAGTTGTACAAGCTCAAGAAAACACTCTAACATGGGAAGCACCCAAAGAGCCTATTGGCTATGTGCAAATGCTCATCTTGACTAGCGAATGATTTTGAAATTTAATGTTGTAGATTACTTTAACTTTAGGGTATGGTTTAAAGATTTAATAATTGCATGGGTGGATTTAAATAATTGTTTTGATGAGTCATATGCAAACATAGCTATTCCCCTCCTAATGCTTTTGTAATATCAGGTGTCGTGTTGGCATTAGATTCATATTTTAATTAAATCAAATCTTTTTTTTACTTATCACTTGTGAGAGCTTGATTCATTCATATATAGAAACTTTCATCCTACTTATATTGATTTAATAATATGGTTAGGTACAATTCTATAATTTTCTAAGGTGTGACAACAAAGTTCAAAAATTAAAGAAGATATATATATCTTTTATTTATGATATGTAGATACTAAATGTATTTGATAAATCCTATTTGAAGTTTGAATTTTTTTTAAAAATAGATTTCTAGAAAATCATATTTTCATTGGGGTATTGTATTCTTATTTGTAATTGTCTATGAACAAAATTAAATCCGTGCAAGTGCTAGTACATGTTCCCTTAGGGCCCGTTTGTTTGGTGGAATTGGGATGGAATTGTCATTGTCAAATCCCGGAATTGACATATTCTATGTTTGTTTTCAAAGCATAAAATGGAATAGGGATTTGTTAATTCTTCTTTACCCCCAAACCAACATTTTAATCTTCCATCTAAAAAGGTGGAATTGGAAAATGAATTCCAATTCTACTTAAATTGGAATTGGGGGTAAATCAATTTTTTTCATTTGTCACATCCGCGATTATCGTCCATGACTAAGAGGATCAAAATTTGAGAGGGATATATATTCTTCAACAAAATGACTCAATGAACGTGATCTCATGAGCCACTATCCGTATGACATCATGAAAATGTGATTTCATAAGAACATGCAGCACATAATACATTTTGTGAACCCACTAAACAAATCCATATGAACAGAAGTGGAACATTCAGAATATGAAAATATTGAATGTCATAAATACATACAGTCTTTATAGAATGAAAATAAAATGGAACGATGAAAAACATATTTCAGAGATACATGTAGAGTTTAAATTTTTTTGAGAGGAAGAAACTTTGATTTGAAAATTCCATGATAGATGTACAGACAAACCTGTATGAAAATGTGAAGCCAAAGATCTTAGGAAGATTCAATATTTTTTTATTTTCCCTCTACCTATGATGAAAATGAAGCATTGGAATGACATACAACGAGACACATTAGCCATTTTTGAAAAATTCCCCAAAGAAGTGCAATCTCACGAGTTACAATGATCGCAACATATGAGTTGTTAAAATCAATTTGAAATTTTCAAGCAAATGCAATTGGAAAATCTACACCGCTTTTGTCATTCAAGAAGAATGCTAGTATTTGGAATTGAAGGATGACAAGAATGGTAAAATTCATGGCAACACAGTGATCATAAACTTGACTCCAATCTCACCATTATTTTCCATGCCCATGTCCATGCGAAGGTTTTTCCAATATCCTCCTGATCGCTAGTTCGTAGGCCCCTTATTTGTCAACTACGAATTTGCGAAGACTTTCATTATTTCACGAGTGAGACCAAAGAGGTCTGCGATATTGCGATGTACTTAAAAATATACATGATGTGGAAAAATTTATGGTTGCCTTCGAGTTAACTCGTTTATGATTTTGTATAGATATGTTGGACAAATTTATGGTCATGTCATGAGTATTTGCAAATGAATATGGTATTTTTTTGTAATCATTTTTCTTGAATTTATTTTCCTCTCTAACATGGTATAGTCAAGAAAAATCATATTTAAATCACGTAATAAATCACATAACAAAAATCACATTTAAATCACATAACAAAATCACATTTAAATCACATGACAAAAATCACATAACAAAAATCACATTTCATTCTTGTTAAAAAAAATAAATAAAAAACCTTATTTAGGTGGTATTCCAATTCCAGAATTATGGTACCAAAGGCAAAAAATGCATCTTCTCACTATGAATTCCAAGTGAACCAAATGGTTCCAACCATATTCCAAAAACCATTTTCCAGTTTTAAAACTTCCCGAATTATCAAATACTAGAATTTGACAATTCCAACATTATTTAATTACACCAAACAAACAGACCTTAAGACTATTACTGGTTGGTGGATGCAGTTAAATTCCAGGGAGAAAATATATTGGGAGCTTTGCGGAAAAAATATGCAATTAGCTTGATAAATCACGTTTCTTCATTGGTATGTTTTGTGCTTTTCTTCTTAACTGGCCATTGATGTTATCTAAATTAAAAGTATAATTCAAGTAAATTGATCTCTTATTTTTTCTGGAGGATGGGGATGCATGAGCATATTGTATCTCATAATTGATTACCTTAGCTTTGTTTCTCACATCTTTTTGTTATTGATTTATTAATACAAACATGTAGGATGAAATGATAGGAATTTTTAGTCATATACAATTTTTTTTTTGCAATGATTCAGAGCTATTTCTATTGCTAGAAGTTTATGCTTCTTCCTTTTGATAGATCTGTAGGTTCTTATGTTTTTGTGCAGAGACATGGTTTGGGGCCAAGGGGTGGTGCCTCTGGTATCACCACAACTAGAAAGTCTATCTACTATAGCTAAATAGGTAAATCAAACAATGATGGAAATTCCATTACAATCTCCATAACAATTTTGCAATTACTGAAGTGCATTTTTTAGTTATTAATTTTTTTATTAATGCAAACGAATAATAAAAAAATACCATAAAAGACTAATGAATAAGAGCATCCACAAAAGGTTTGAATTTGACCTCTGAATTTTTTTGTCTTGGGATATAGTAAACTGTGTTAATAATCATTGTAAGCTTCCCTAAATGTATTTAAAAATTTACATATAAACAACTATCTTCAGAACTCGAAGGACATGTATGGCTTAAAGTTTATATCCTCCAAATGTATAAATTTCATGAAATCAATTGCATTTTGAACACCTCTATACATCATACATAGGACTCTTCAAATAATATTGTATAGGTTAGTAAAAATATTTTTTCATCAAAATTTGAATTTGTTTATAGATTCATTTATATAATATTTTATGTATGGAAGACTTTGTGAACAAAAATGCAAGTAGATTGGGAACATCAATTCTCAACGAAATTGTGGACACAAAACATCTTTACTAAAAAGTATAAAAATTTATTAGGCCCAGACAACTCTTGTCAAACATCATAATACACATACGATTCTTGCTTATGACCATGCAATGTGTGTTGAGTTTCAAATTAACATTAGTTAACACAAAGTCATCTAGTTCCATGCAAGCATAGGAAATGTGTACATATCTACTTTTATCTATCATTTGTCACTTGTGGAGGGATAGTTGGAAATGTTAAAAAAAATTTAGCAAATTGAAAAAAGTAGTATCCTATGATGAGATGCTAGGGAAGGACATAGGAAAAATGACAATTTATCACTCAAACTACTAATCTTCTTCTATCTGTTACTACACATGATGGTAGTATTGAATGCAGTTGTCAAGGATGAGAAAACTAATAACTCGCTCAACTCTAAAGTCTAGTGAATATTAATAAAATATTAATTACTTTTTAATATGCAATTAATTAGAGACATTAATAAATTCTTACACATATTTTACACAAGTAGGAATTGCATCAAATAGAAATCACATTTGACAACTTTAGACCAAAAATATGTTAGCAGAATTCTCTAAAAATTGTTAGAGGAAAAGCTTTAGTGTTTTAGATGAAATGATATTTTGATGTAGAGGGGTGTGATATCATTCCTAATCTCATACCCTGACCAATAAGGATATCTCTTCAACAACCATGTGAGATGCAACTTCCCAATCGCAAACTGTCTCTCAGAAACTCTGTCAAAATACGATCTTCAATAGATCTCAAATAACTGTCACTAAAAATTTAATCTATGTATGCGCTCTTAACCACATCATCACAATATTATATGAAATACACTCTCAACTATGTGTAACCTTGTCTGCAATTCTCTGTTTGTGCTAACTAAATCTCCTTGTAGCCTTGTCCAACCACTAATCTGCCCTTAACTCAGTATCTTCCCAAACAACTAGGGAAACCCTTGACAGTTTTAGACACCCTTTATAATGCTATAAAACATATCCCAAACCAAGGGTATGTTACTTTGTACCAAATAATAGATCCACTACCTTTGCAGTAACTAAATAGGCCTAAAATGCACCCATTTACAAAGAAAGTCCTAAGAGATATTGCTCCCTTAACTCCTAGTTACATGAAAAAGTCTTGTAAAATGATTAGAAACACCAAATTATCAAGGTTTTGTGTCACCAACATTCACCTTTTCTTCTAAGCATCAAACCCTCACTTCTAGGGTCATTGTGCTAGGGCTTTCTCACTCAGGCTATTACAAACCTCTCCAGATCCTCCCAGTGGATCTAACGCATCCCCATGGACCCCAATAGCCAAGATCCATCACCAAATACCCCCAGCCTTAAGAGTATTTTATCATACTAATCGTTGGTGTCAAACTGTGCACCCTTAATCAATAACTTGCCACTAGTCTGTGGTCTCTCCTCCAATGTCCTACACATCCCTACATCTAAACACTATACAAGGATATAGTACATGTCTTTAGACTCACCCCAAAAATCACATTAACCAAAGAGGGTGGGAGAGTCATGAATCCATTAAAACTTCAAAAGAACAAATGTTGATTGCAAAAACTCTATTCAAGAACATGAATCAATACACCAGTTGAATGTTTGCCTTCAAAACTCAATAAAACTTTAATATAATTCCACGGAAGTAATAAAAAATCAATTTAATTCATTCCTAGATCAAAAAAGATTATGAGATGAGTTTTAAATCACACACATAGTGTTTGTGTCTCTGAGGCTCGAATAACAGTATAAAAGAACATGTTCTTTGTTTATTGATTTAAAACATTACAAGGTTCTCCACACACCATACCTCTAAATACTAATCATACTCCTGTGGATCTCCTTCTAAAATACCCCCAAACTCGACAACCAACCAAACGACCTGTTAGGAATAAGGTGTCTCAACCTTGGATAATTCCTATTCTTATTATTTGTTTTGTAAAATGTATTTCTTGCAAATAATGTAATTAAGTGTGAGTGTACATGTCTAGTTGGCATGTTGATGTGTTACTCCACTTGATGTGTCAGCATCTTGAATTGTGTGTAAGGAGATCATGGCTAAAACGGTTATGACGGATTCCTATGACATGTAAGAGCTATTTCTAGAAGATTCAATGACGGGTGAAGACATGCAAGACATGTGGCAACTGATAAAGTTGAGTACTATACACTCTTCTGCAATCGTGGGGTTCGGGTTCCTATTTTCTCGGAGAATGGTAAAACCCTAATAAAACTATCTTTAGAAGTTTCCCTAAAAAGGAAAGCACATGATATAAGCATTTTTTAGGGTTGCAGACTGTGATAGGAAAATAGTGTATTGTTGGTATGATCTGGTGCTACTAGATTTGTCTTTGAGTGTCAATTGTCTCCTGAAAGAACTTGCATTGCAAGTGTGTTGTAACCGTTGTGTTGAAGATAATACATTGTGCAGGTTTTGG
>MU224257.1:1091212-1119060 GCA_018584345.1 Thuja plicata | reverse complement strand
CTTGCAAATAATGTAATTAAGTGTGAGTGTACATGTCTAGTTGGCATGTTGATGTGTCACTCCACTTGATGTGTCAGCATCTTGAATTGTGTGTAAGGAGATCATGGCTGAAATGGTTATGACAGATCACTATGACATGTAAGAGCTATTTCTAGAAGATTCAATGATGGGTGAAGACATGAAAGACATGTAGCAACTGATAAAGTTGAGTACTATACACTCTTCTGCAATCATGGGGTTCAGGTTCCTATTTTCTCAGAGAATGGTAAAACCCTAATACGACTATCTTTGAAAGTTTCCCTAAAAAGGAAAGTGCATGATATAAGCATTTTTTAGGGTTTCAGACTGCAATAGGAAAATAGTGTATTGTTGGTATGATCTGGTGCTACTGGATTTGTCTTTGAGTGTCGATTGTCTCCTAAAAGAACTTGCATTGCAAGTGTGTTGTAACCATTGTGTTGAAGATAATACATTGTGCAGGTTTTGGAGTGCTGGGGTTTTTTACCGAAAGGTTTTCCCCATGGTAAATCATTGTGTCATTCTCTATTTTCTGTATGCATGGTATATGGCTGCAATATCATTGTTAAAGTAGTTAACGAATCTGAAATTGTAAGGATTTAAAAGAATTTGCACAATACTTTCCTGTAGAGATTAGTGTAGGAAGTTGTTTCTGCACCTGAGTTTCCTTACGTGACCGGCTTTAAACTCCCTAAAACCATTGACAACTGTCCCAAAACTAACTGTTTAATTTACATAATTGCAAGTTTAAAAAGTTATCAAGTTAACAACTACCAATGTCAACTCGACCATAAAATAAAATATCTTTTCTTAGATACCTATCTAAGACTTGAAAACTCTATCCAAACCAAAATACTCTTCCTAAGGTCATCTAGACCTCATAGTGACCCTTAAGGCTTATTTTGCCAATAAGGCACTATTACATCATTTTAGCACATTTAGTTCATTTTACACATTTTAATGGCTCTATTGGCCATATTACAATCCATGTTGACCTTATAGGCCTTTAAAAACCTTATCTATCCTTGTATCAATCAAGTGACCCCAAGGATGCTCTCTTAGCCTCTTATGCCAATCAATGACTTACAAAACTTGTTTATGATCAAAGCACACAAAATGATCAATAAACATTAAAAATATGATTAAACATCATTAAATGACCAATCATGGTCTATTACATTTCCAAATGAACCTTGATGGTCATGCCTTCGTCTTCCTAGGATCCAACACTAACCTTGGTGTGCCTTCATGGCCTTGGTGCTCTTGCACCATACTCCTCAACTTTTAAAATTTTCCAAGTCCTCTTGGAAACCTGCAAACACAACATGTGATCAAATAAAAACCATTTAATTTTAGCCTTCCATTTGAAAGGATCAATTTTAGTGATCCATGACATCCTCTCATGATGGTTCTCCTTTATGCACTCATGCATCTCCAATCTAGGCTTGCCTCTTATGGGCACAATGTAGACCACCTTCTAATCCCAAATCTGCACTTCATCTTTAGTCTCTTGCCCCGCGCGAGACCACTGCTGCCATCTGCAACTCTTCATTGTCTTCAAACTTGAAGTCTCTTCCCATTGAGACCAATGCATCTTGGACTCCATGCATCTCCTCTAGACATTCCAAGTCTTCCTCAACATTCATGACTACCTTCTGAGTCTCACCAATGACCCCATAGTCAGGTTCTTCCTCATCTACTACCCTCTCTTGTTGGTCTTCACCATCATGCCATTCACCTAGGAATACCAAAAAATCACTAGTCATCTTGGCTTCCTCTCTAGCCATGCTACCATGTTGTTTGTCTTCTTCCATCACCAAAGGACATTGTGCTGCCCCCACCTGAAGAATTTCTTCAGATTCAAGCCCTTCAAGACTTGATTAACTGTTGCAACCATTCATAAATTCAACTTCAACCTCTGATTCAGATTGTAGAACCTCTTTTTCCTTAGATTCATCCACTTCTTCATGTGCAATCTGCTTCTCATCTTCATCTACTGCTTGTTCAAGGAGTGATGAAATCTACTCCAGCTTCTTATGATGCTTTTCCAAAGACTCTCCAAGGCTTCTTATCTTTTCTTCCCTCTCCTTTCTCTCTTCTTTCTTCTTCTTTATGTTTTCTTCTCTTTTCCTCTTATTGGCCAAATAGTCTTTAAGAGCATTGTACACCTCCTTCTATGATTTTTTTAGGTACATCTTCACCAATCTAGGATCTTTTAGATGTCAAGCCACCACTTTGGAACACTCCCAGAGGATAGTTCAAATCTAAGCATCAACAAAGGAATTTCAATCTTCAAAATCCCGGAAAGGTCTTTACCACTTCAATCTAGGATGGTCCTACGCTCTGATACTACTTGATGCACTAATCACTGGTGTCAAACTGTGCACCCTCAATCATCAACTTGCCACTAGTCTGTGGTCTCTCCTCCAATTTCCTACACACCCCTGCATCTAAATACTATACAAGGATATAGTACATGTCTTTAGACTCCTCCCACTAAGCACATTAACAACAAAGGGTGGGAGAGTCATGAATCCATTAAAAATTTAAAAGAACAAATGATGATTGCAAAAACTCTATTCAGCAACAATCAATACACTAGTTGAATGTTTGCCTCCAAAACTCAATAAAAAATTAATATAATTCCATGGAAGTAATAAAAAATCAATAAAAATTTAATTTAATTCATTCCTAGATCAACAAAACATTATGAGATGAGTTTTAAATCACACACAGAGTGTTTGTGTCTCTACGGCCTGAATAACAGTTTGCAAGAATAAGTTCTTTGTTTATTGATTTAAACCATTACAAGGTTCTCCACACACCATACCTCTGCATACTAATCATACTCACATGGATCTCCTTCTAAAAGACCCTCAAACTCGACAACCAACCAAATAATCAACTTTAAACTCTGTAAAACTGTCGACAATAGTCCCAAAACCGACTGCTTACATAATTGCAAGTTTAAAAAGTTGTCAAGTTGACAACTACCAATGTCAACTCGACCATAACATAAAATACCTTTTCTTAGACACCTATCTAAGACTTGAACACTATAATCCAAACCAAAATACTCTTCCTAAAGTTATCTAGACCTCATAGTGACCCTTAAGGCTTATTTTGCCAATAAGGCACTATTACATCATTTTAGCACATTTAGTGCATTTTACACATTTTAATGGCTCTATTGGCCATATTAAAATACATGTTGACCTTATAGGACTTTAACAACCTTATCTATCCTTGTATCAATCAAGTGACCCCAAGGATGCTCTCTTAGCCTCTTATGCCAATCAATGGCTTACAAAACTTGTTTATGATCATAGCACACAAAATGATCAATAAACACGATTAAACATCATTAAATGAACAATCATGGTCTATTAAATTTCCAAATGACCCTTGATGGTCATGCCTTCATCTTCCTAGGATCCAATAGTGACCCTGGTGTGCCTTCATGGCCTTGGTGCTCCTGCACCAACTTTACTCTTCTCAAAGTTGTACTTATGCAAGCAATCAATAACTTAAAAGCATAATAGCCAAGGCATACAAGGTCCACCACATCATTGTCTAGCCCCTCAACCTTTATTGTGAGATATTTAGCTAATTATGCGACTCTAATAAGTAGAGAAATCAACAATTTTTTAAAAAAATGGCAAAGCTGCTACATTTTTTTATTAAAAGGGCAAAAATCTGTAATCTAGTCGCATAGTTTAGAGAATGTCATGGCACTAGATAATTGCACAAAATAATGCAAATTCATTACACAACTTACGATGACAAACCAAAATAACAAACCCTTGATTTAAGAGGAAAATCTAGAGCAATTTTAGTTTGAAAACCCTTTTTTCAAAGAAAAAATTGTTAAAAGCTTCAATTAATTACCAAGATGATTTTATTGACCCAAAATGCAGTGAAAACCACAGAAAAGTTATCGGTACTATAATTTTAACAAAAACTCATTCAAACTTGATGGGTGAGTAATAAGATTTGACATACCTCAAAATGCATTGAAGACTCTATTGTTGAGAAACCAAAAAAGTAGACACACTTTGTGTACATTAAAATAAATTTCAAAACAACTAGATGCCTTTAACACAGGCATTTAATATAATTACTATATTATAGATACCAACTTTGTTTTATCACATTTAATATGCATGAACAAACTTTCAAAATATTTAATATGCACGAACTCATGGCTCAAATAAAGATACAAAGTCATAAAGTTTTTATTAATTTACTAAATAAATTTAATTTTTACAATCACTATTACCTTGTTGATCAATAGAAGAAGAAATAAATAATTTTGTTTAAATTATTTAAATATGCATAAATAACAAAACTATAAAAAATGCTTACACAATAAAATTATAGAAAATACATCCAATTACTAAAATTATCAAAAGTGATGACCAAATGAAAAGAAAAATTGCAGCCCATCCCATTCCCTTCGGGCCCGTTTGTTTCGTGGAATTTGTGCATGCTGGAATTGCCTATTCTGGAATTGAATCCATTCTGGCAATTGGGCTATTCTCAAAATGAATTCTAGAATTAGGCTGTCCTGTTTGGTTCACCTGGAAGATGACTGAGAAGATGCAGATTCTGCGTTTGGTTCTACAAAATTGGAATTGGAATTGGAACTTTGTTTTTGCACACATACACATACACACACACACACACACACACACACACACATGTGTATACATACACACTCATGTGTGTGTATACACACATATGTATACACATATGTGTGTGTATATACACACTCATGTGTGTACACACACACACATATATATATACACATATGTATATATACACATACACATATATATACACACATGTACACATATACACACATGTGTATATACACACACATGTGTGTATATACACACATGTGTATATATACACATATATGTGTGTATACACACACATATGTGTGTATATATACACATACATTCATGTGTATATATACACATACACATATATACACACATATGTGTACACATACACACATGTGTGTGTATATACACATGTGTGTATATACAAACACGTGTATATATACATATACACGTGTGTATACACACACACATATATATACACACACACATACATGTATGTATATACCCATACACACATGTGTATACACATATATAAACATATATACACACATGTTTGTATATACACACACATGTGTATATATACACAATGTGTGTATATACAAACATGTGTATACACAATGTGTGTATATATACACATGTGTGTATATACAAACATGTGTATATGTGTGTATATATACACATGTGTGTGTATATACAAACATGTGTATATATACATATACACATGTGTGTATACACACACACATATATATATACACACACATACATGTATGTATATACACATACACACATGTGTATACACATATATAAACATATATACATACATTTGTGTATATATATACACATATACACACATATGTGTATATATACATTTGTGTATATACACACGTGTATATATATACATCCTTATAGCAATATAATATACATTATTGAAACAAAAATGGGAATGAATTTTCCTTCCCAAAATAATACTTTCAATTCCAATTCCAATAACAGGTCTGAGAAGGAATTGTGGAATGCTCAAAATGACCCAAAATTAGAATTCGCATAACCCTATTCCAATTTTTAATTTTGGAACCAAACAGGGAATTGAACATTTTGGGAATTCGAAAATGCCAATTCCCATTCAATTCCAATTCCACCCCTCAAACAAACGGGCCCTTCAAGTCCCTAGTAAAAGAGCTTGTAAATTCAAATTCTGGCCGTCCGTTGTCAACGGTCAGGTCCATCTGTCCGTTGATCCTCTCCAACGGTTACCTGGCAATGACTCCGGCCTCCATAAGTTCTTTGTTAGGCACCTGTTTTATTAATCTTTTTATTTTAGGCTTCGAGAACGAACTGTTCATCTCTGTTTCCTGTGAATTTCGTGTGCTACCTACTCCACTTGCTGGTATGAAATTTTGCTTGATCTGTCCTTACATTTTTTTAAGGCAGAATAAAATATTTATTTCTTGTGATTTTATTTTATCTTTTGTTAAACTCTGCCTAAACGCCAATACTTCAAGTTTTCTGACTGCTAAAATGGTGAGATCCAGAATTGGGAAAATATTAAATAGCTACAACAACAATAATTTAAATTTGAAAATGAAAAACTGGTTAATTAAGTCTTTCTTGCATGCCATTTTTGTGGTTGTAGATAGAATTGATTTTTGAAGTGGCGTGGCATGAGGCGCTCGATAGATTAAAGGGGTTTCAAGCTCATTGATATTTTTCTGGTTCTTGCCAGAAGAAAGTGTCTAGATAATTGCGACTGTCTCCAAGGTATTTAGATGTTTATGTTTTTATGTGTCCTGACAGAGTTTCAAATCGCAAGGAAAAGATACAATAATGCTTTCTCGTACAAAACTTACAGGTACAGATTTTTTTATAAATTTGAAATGTTCATGTTTCTCAAAGATTATGAAATCCTGCAATTGGGGAGAACTTCTGTGAGAAAACCCAAAACCCTTGATACGCAGATGTTTGGACCTTTTACACATCTTTCCAATAGTAAGATGAAACCTATCTGGTAGAATGCCACTCCAAGCCCCCTTGACTAACTCCATAAAAAACCACCACCCCATAAGCAACCTTTCCCTTAAGATTACAGGTTTCAGATTCCTCCATTTTTAATGTGTGGAGTCTCTGAATCCAATTACAGAACTGCTGTCACAATTCTAGTCTATATACCTGTCCAACAGGCTACAATCTTATTTAAACTTTTTGCAATAACAACAGATCTGATGCACACAGAGGTCCTAGTTGATGAAACCTGTCCAAAATATAGCTGATTTCCTTCATAGGCTTCTGAATAGTCCCACTTATTCTTCAATTCTATCATCCTTTCTTTTATTCTTTAGACCCATTTACACGAGCACCATTATTTTTACCAGTACACAAAGTGGCAGAAGAACCATAAATAAAATTACAACCCATATCATAAACTACAAATGGGAGCAGCCCTGTGTGAATATTGTGCAAAACAAAATATTTAATGAACATGGGCACACTTATAAAAAACGCCCTGTTCAAAGTTCAAACACACCTGCATTCATCCATGTGCTTCTGAATATCTCCTCTCGTTTCTCCAGTCTAACACCTCCATCATTTAGAGCAATACCCTTCTCACTTAATAAGTAACAAGGAATATCCCCTGTATATACACTTTTATCTTATTTCCCAGACTCCAATCCCATGTTTGATATATGACATGTAGAGTTTCAAATATATTGACCCCAGATTTTGGGTTCTCTCATCTTTATGAATATATAAACTTCCTAAGGTCCAATCTTACACCAGAACAGTTCTTATTCCTGAAGACCCTTTCTCGGAAGAGTACCTTTTTATGCAATCATATTGTATTTTACTTAAATTTACACCTCATCTCTAATTTATGACACTCTGTGTGCTGTCATACCTCTTGGCCCCTAAACCAGGTAAAACATAGACTGAATCAGTCTCATTAAATCCTCCTCCTCTTCTTTAGAATTATGAATGTACACAGTTTATTTTGATTATTCATACGAGTTGTAAAGACCAAAGCCTAGTTTATGTGGAATCTGATAAATATTTGGGACGGCAAAGGTAAATAAATTCAGGGACATTATTCATGCAAGTATGAACCAATCATTGGTGAAAACATCACATTGAAGACATTATCTTCCATTTATCTTCCCATGAGTTGCAGGAAATTTCTGAATGTCCTTTCATTTACAGGTAGTGTTGTGCTTTGATGGTGTTCCTAGATTGTGTGGGTGAAGGGAAGACCCTGAATAACTCCAGACAACAAATTTGTTTGCTTCTATCTCTTTGTTTGGTCCAAGCTAATATTCAGGGCAGAATCTTTGGAGGTTTTTTGTAAGTTAATGCTGCAAATTGTATGAGAAAGTGGATCAGTTGAAGGAATTGGTTGTAATTATCTTTGCTCCCTTTCTGCTATCTAGATCTGAGTCATATGAATCATGAAGATAATGTAAAAGTATAAAGTCATGGCCACCTCACGGCTAGCATCCATACAGACTTTGGATAGAAGTACTTACCCAGTTGGAGACAAATTTGTCTGCAACTGAAACTGTATAGCCGCTTCCTGGCTTGAGATCATCCATCTGGCTACTATTTATATGGTGTTCTCTTCAATCAAGACGACAAACGATTCCCAGTCAGTTCAGAGGTAATTAATTAAAGTCAGCAGTTATAGTTTTACGTTTTTAACTTGAACTCCATTTCAAATAGTGTGTTGTCTGTTGTTGATTTTTAAATAATTTCTATTTACCATCAAATGAGCATTTGTATAAAATCTGTCGCGGTTATTTATTTTCAATTTCAGTCCTGGAATGTGTCTCGAAAGTATTCATTCTTTGTACCATGTTCTTTTTGTTTTTTTCTCCCCTGTTTTTCTCTGTTTATCATGTCATGGCAGAAGAGTCGAAAGCTAGTCCAATGAAATGTTGTTGATCTAAGCTCATTACCAGGAGGGAAGCCTGTTACATGTTCTGATAAAAGAATTGTCTATGAAATCTGGTTCAATTTCTCCTGGAATCTTGATCAACTCCCTAAGTGGGTTCCCACCAATAGAGAGACTAGACTATGATTGAGGTAATACTAGCTGTAATCCCTGGAAGTCATACAAGAAGTATTCCAAACTACACAGTAGAAATAAGCTTTCAAAGTTTTTTGTTCTTGCTAAGGTATGAAAGATCAGAAGAGGCTTGCGAGATTTCGGCTGTGGATTTCTTCGTGAGTACAGTGGATTACTGCCAATACTGTTCTGTATCAAGGTATGTGATAAAATCTTCTTAGGAGCGACTCATCTTTCAGCATACCTTGTGTTTTCAGGAATCAAATGTTTAACATTCAATTGTCATTGGGTACTTAATTTTTAATGAACAATAATTTAAACAAATTTAAACAAGTGTGATTTATCATATTGTGTTGTCCAATGTAAATTGGATTCACTCTTAATATCAAGAGCCACTGTATTAAACACAATATAATTTAATAAATACAATAAAATTATTCTATTTTATATGTAGTGCTATTAAAAACTCCTTCCTTTCAATTCTTTTCTTAAAAACTATCTTATGAACCTTTCATTTCTAATGTCTATATTAGAACATATTTAACTTATTTTTTTATCAAATATCTTATCATTCTGATAATATTTTGTAATATGTATCTTTTATTTTTTCAGAAATATTTTTTACTGAAATTAATACATAATTTCTTCTAAGAAATTTTTAAGATCTAAATTACAAACACAGAAGACAACCATCCATTATTATCGTTTGCTTAACCTCAAGTTAAATCAGTCTATTCAGCTTTTATATCTTAAATCATCTTCATACTCAAAAGTTTGTATAATCTTAACTTCACACGGTGATGGATTAAGTTAGATCATTCTATTAAGGAATCACCCCAAACATGTCCCTTTGCCAATTTGATTAAATTAGGAGTAAATCTTTTCATGGGTTATCAAATTGCCAAATTTATGATCATCAGATTGAAGAACTCATATGGCTCATGCTATTTGGCCAAAACACATGAAAGGAAAAATTCAAAAAATAATTAGAATCACTTCAAGATGTTAATGTTTCCTAATGACTCAGAAATAAGGGCAATGCTGATATCCCGTAACTGGGAGAGCATCTGTGAGCAAACACAGAATCCTTGATAAAAATCTTTCCAATAATAAGATGAAAGTCCATTAAAAACCACCACTCCAAACACAAAACTCCATGCCATCCTTTTCTATTCGGTCCTTTAACTGCAACCTGTCCCTCTAAGCTTATTGGTTTCAGATTCCTACATTTTGTATGTGTGGAATATCTGAATCCAATAACAGAACTGCTGTCACAATTCTAGTCTATATACCTACGTGTCCAACAGGCTACTGTTCTATTTAAAACTTTTTGCAATAACAAAGAGGTCCCAATTATTGAAACCTGTTCTAAATACAGCTGCATTCATTCACAGGCTTCTAAATAGTCTCACTCATTCTTCAAATTTATCATCCCCTCTTTTATTCTTTAGATCCATTTACACCAACACCCTTATTTTTACCAATATACAAAGTGGCAAGAAGTACCTTAAATAAAATTACAATCCAAATCATAAACTACAAAAATTTGCAACTGGGCGCAGCCCTGTGTCAATATTGTGCAATAGCAAAAGATTTAATAAACATGGGCACAATTATTAAAAACACCCTGTTCAAACACACCTGCATTCATCCATGTGCTTCTGAATATCTTCTCTTGTTTCTGCAGTCGAACACCTCCATCATTTAGAGTAGTACCCTTCTCACTTCGAAAAAAACAAGGAATATCCCATGTCTGTACCCTAGATTTTGGTTTCTCTCATCTTTTTGAGTATATAAACTTCCTGAGATTCAATCTTATACCATAAAAGTTATTATTCCTGAAGACCCTTTCTAAGAAGAGTAGCTTTGTATACAATCACATTTTATTCGACTTTAATTGACACCTAATCTGTAATTTATGACACTGTGTGCTGTCACACCAACACCTCTTGGCCCCTAAACAAGGCAAAATATTGACTGAATCATGCTAATTAAATCCTCCTCTACTTTAGAATTCTATAATATAGCTACATAAACTTAAATACATACTTCGGACAGAATTACTTACCCTGTTGTAGACAAATTTGTCTGCAACTAAAAACTGTGATGAAAGTCGGCATTTCTAGTTCTATGTTTTTAACTTGATGAACTCTATATCAATAGTGTTTTGTCTGTTGAATTTGTATTAATTTGTATATAACATCAAATGCGCATTTTTATAAAAGCTGACACGGTTATTTATTTTCCCAGGAAACAATTTCGGAAGCATTCATTTTCCTAACCATGTTCTTTTTGTTTTTGTCTCCCCTGTATTTCTCTGTTTCCCATGTTCTTGCTAAGGTATCAAGGATCAAGGAGAGGCTTGCGAGATTTCGGCTGTGGGCTACTTCGTGAGCACAGTAGGTCCATTGAAAGAGCCTCCTCTCATTACTGCCAATAATGTTCTGTAACAAGGTATGTAATAACATCTCAACTTGGGACTAACTGCTCTTACAGTTCAGTGTGTGTTTTCAAATGTTGTAGCATTCAAGTGTCACTAGGTATTTAATTTTTAATGAACAATAATTTTGGATGGAAGTGAAGACTACGAGGGTGGCAATCAAATTAATTTTGTTATTTAGTTTTCATATATAATTTATATTGTCTTGTCCAATGCAAATTGCATGCAATCTTAATATCAAGAGCCAATATATTAATTCATTGTATAACTACAATTTAAATTATTCTATTTTATAATTAATTTGCTATTAAAAGAACATTTCCTTTTAATTCTTGTTTAAAAATCTTATCAATTTATGAACCTTTGTATACTTACATGAGCATTAGAATTATATTTAGCTTATTAATTTTATTAAATATGTTACTAATTATCATAATGAATTGTAATTTGTATCTTTGATTCTTTCAACAATATTTTTTACAAATAAACTTCTAAAAACCAATTACCCAAGGTATATCACATCAATACTATGAAGTGAGTCCAAATCGTTACCTACTTATGCTTCATTAGGAATTCTATCTAGTTGTTTAAATGGTACAAGTAATATAATCCACGACATAATATGTTCCTTGACTATTGTTAATCTTGAGCATGGATAAGCTTATTTCTAAACAAGTCATAAATTTCACACCAAGGTTGTCAAGAAGAAACAATTCGTCGCAAAGGCTCTTGAGCTATTGAGGGAGGGTATTGAAAAATGTGCTACTTTTGTGAATTACATTAATGTTTTTAGGGACTTGTTAATCTTGAGCATGGATAAGCTTATTTCTAAACAAGTCAAAGACTTCACGCCAAGGTTGTCAAGAAGAAACAATTCTTTGCAAAGGCTCTTGAGCTATTGAGGGGAGGGTATTGAAAAATGTGCTACTTTTGTGACTTACATTAATGTTTTTAGGGACTTATTTTCTTTCCAATAGGTTGAACGAATTTGTGAACTAATAATCTGGCAGACTAAATTCCATTTGGCACGCACTAAAATTTTCTCTTGAACTTTAATGTAAGGAGCTACAACCCCTTTGATAACACTTACATAAAATAATAAAATAAATAATAAATTTATATTAATGATAAAATAATATAACAATAAATATTAAATTATTATAATTTTATATTTTTTAAATAAAAAAAGTAAATATTAGAATATTATTCAAATAAGATAGCTAAAGTATATATTAAACTATTTTATCTATAATAACATATGTATTATTATTGTATTTGTGTGTGTGTTAAGTATTCTTTAAATTTTGGAATGATGTAAATGAATATTTTAAGAGAGTTTCCTGAGAAATTAAGAAGGAATTGTAGTATGTTAATATGACAGAGATGGTATATCGGTTATGGATGTTGATTAATAGTATCCCAACTTTGAGCATTGCGAATTATAATAAAAGGAGGTTTTTACTAAGATTAGGGTATGCTGAAAAGATAATCAGAATAGATGAATATGGTTATCATAGTGACTGCAAAAGTTCATTTGAATAGAGCAAAATTGAGAACTTTTAGATCTTGATTCAATAACATAGAAAGATTGAATTGAGTATTTGAGTAGATATTAGCAAACAATGAGGATGGAAAATTCATGACAATTAGAATCTAAAATTTTAACTAAAAAAGAGGGGTAAAAATTTATTAAAACTCAGAGAGAAACAATATAAAGGAGCTTAGCAGAAAGCTCTACTGAATCCTATCACTATCAACAAGTTGATCAAATATATGAGATAAATCAGTGGGCAGTTGCTCCTTATCAACAATACTCCAATCCAACATGTGCTTTAACGCCCATTTAGCCAGTCAATCAGCTACACCATTCCACTCACGAGGGATGTGTAAAAATGATAGAATTAAGAGACCCGCATAGCTGGAGAATCTGATTAATAACCAAAGCCAAGTGCCAATTAACATTTGTAATCTGTTGCCTAGTTAGCAAGTTCACAACCACCTGATAATTAGTCTCACAAATAATCCTATGCCGACTACGCACACATTATACCACAACAAACAATATGGCAAGAGAACCCTTATACTCCGCCTATGCCTACACTTCTGGGGTCTTGGATTTCCCCGAGAAGAACCATCAATGTTGATAAATTTAAAACCCAAGGCTAAGGAGTCCAATGCCCCTCATGATTAACTCGTTGAAGAGGATGTTTGGTACAACTACGATAGCACTGGCCAAAAAACACTAAAACCCCTCCCTGAAGAGGGAAATTGAAGTGATTGCAAATAACATCCCCAGGGTCCATACCGCCCTTCAACTCACACTTAGCCAGAATTGTCTCCTAGAGAGAGTGGATAATTTTCCACCATAGGTGCATAGCCCCAATCTTAACATCCTAAAAAATCCTCCTATTCCTTTCCAACCAGACATGCCAAAGAATAAATGAAGGACCAATATCCCAAGCAACCTGAAGAAAGGAGGCTTTAGAAGGGGAGTGCCACAAGTGATCCTAGAACTCAGAAAAAGAAGAAACATGCCAGCAGGGGCAACCCCAAGCACTCCACTAGAGATGCCAAATCTGCTTGACAAAAGAGCACTCAAAGAAAAGATGAGAAACTGATTCCTCACCATTACTACACATAATACATATCGAGGGGCCTTGAAGGTTGTGCTTGCAAAGATTATCCCAGGTAAGATAGTGATTGTGAACCACCAACCACAAGAAAAAATTGCACTTGGACTAGGAAAATTTATTCCAAACCTGCTTCCACCAAGGCGCCTCAACATCTCCAAACAACTGTCTAGTAAGCTCTAGGTACCTTGTACAAACATTGTATTTCCTGGATGAAGCACCACCCCAAGCCAAAACATTAGGTCCCATTAAGGAGTTGCACTCCCTAGAGGCCAAAATATGAGTAAGCTCATTTTGATCCCTCTTTGAACCCCCTGGCCAAGATTATGAATTATCTTATAATGTGCCACCTTATCCCATCCAACAATAAGAAAAGAGTCATAAAGAGCCTGCAGATGCGGATGCATGGATAAAAAGAGAGGATTGTCATCCCAAGAATCACTCCAAAATAGAGCCTTAGAGGCTTTATTACATATCCATAAAGGCCTTTCTTTATCAACTCCTGGTAAATACAAGCCCAAAATTTAGATTGACAGAAACACCAATGCCAATAAAGATTGGTTGCCAGAGCTTGACTATTCAAGATATCAGAGCACTCCTTAGGCCAACAAATTGTATCCCACTTAATTAGAGTCCATTTAGAGTTTTGCAAATTACCACTCCAAAGAAATTTTTGTGAGAGAACATCAAACTCCTTAAGAAAATACACTGGAGTCGCCTGAATCATGCTTCATGAGTTTGCGTGGTTTGAGAGATCTTGTTGTTTCTCTATTGGGCTACTATTGTTCTTCATGACATTGGTTCTTGGAGGTAACTGGTTGATTGATTGTGGTTGCGGTTGCTGATCTAATCGTTGGAGTAGATTGGCGTGTTTTCCTATGTGGATCTATGTGTGGTCGGCTTGATTTGTTGGATAGGTCCTTGTGAAAAAAATTAAATGTTGTATTTAATTAGGGTTTGGGCCAACTGGGTCTAACACATTTCTTGGGATATGTAAAGTTGGTTGAGGTCGATCTATTGGTGGTTTTGTATAAATTTAGGGCTTGCACTCATTTGGAGAGGAGGAGGAAGTCTGGTAGAGGGTGTTAATCTCTAAGTTCTATTGATGATTAGTGACCAACACTTAGTCATTCACTTAGGCAGTTTTAGTTGGCTATCACTGTGGTTGAGCTAAAACTATGCAAGGTCGAGCAACATTGCCGAGCAGTATTCAGGTTGCCGAGTTGTATCATGCCGAGCCGAGTAGGATACTTAGTGCTGAGCGATAGAGATGTTAAGTGTCGAGCAGAACAATTTTTGTATACATATATGGAATGATTCAAAGTTTGAGGATAAGTGTTTAGGCTGACTTAAATAAGCTTTTTGGGCCGACTTATGTATGTATTTAATATTTTCCTACGGAGTCAGATATGCATTTAATTGTTTTATCCTATGCATGATCTATTGTAATCATTAATTGTAATACCTTGGAGGTATGGGTATTAGATCTTGATCGTTGATCTAGATCTCACTATCAGACTTGAACAGATATATAAGATTGCTTCTAAACCCTATTTTGTAAGAGTGTGTGGAGAGAAGTGGTGACTGCATTTTAAAGTGAAATGCACATAGGGTTATTTTGTTAAGAAGCAAAGATCAAGCAGAGTGAAAGCACAATGAACATCAGAGTAAAGACATATCAGATTGTGAGATCACAGAAGGTACTGGAAAGAGGAGATTCGTCATCAGCATCTGAGTGCATAATGAAGGATCATTACTTGAAACATTCTAATCATTGTATCAGGTGAAAATCTCTTAACAGAGTGGTTATAGCAGACTTTTCTAAATCTCCTAATAGAGTGCTTACTTTATTGTAAGTTGAAATCCTTTCAGAGGGTAGATTGTAATGATCTTTAGCTCTTAACCGAGCAGACCTTTAACAGGGAAGATTGCATTTTGTAATCAACTTTTGTAGCCCTAACAGGCACACTTTATTACTGTAGTAGTGAAGAATTTTGTGGGTGTCATCCCCACCCCAGTTTTACCTATTTGGGTTTCTGGGTTACCAAGTTCTTGTGTTATGAGTTATTTATTTCATTGTGTGGATGTTATTTGATATTACATTAGATTCATATATGTATGAATGTGGATCAGTTTGTTTTAAGTGTTTAAATTTGAAGATCTGATTCACCCACCCCTCTCAGCATCTTGCTTTCCCATTATTGTATTTCCAATAAAGGGTTGGATAACAGAGAAGTTGCTAGAGGATAACTCTGAGACTTAGGAAGATCTAGAATAGGCCTGAACTGGGAAGGCCTTACAACACAACATGTATAAACAAATTCTGATTAATAAACTTGTTGTTTGAATGCAAATCATGTTGTTGTTGATTGTATCTTGTTGATTTCCATTGTGTTGATAAGTGCGGCAAGGATTTGACATCTCTTTTGGAGATTCTTTGTCCTTGACTATGTTAGATTGTAATAGAGTCACCCGGACAGATGTAGAAAGCCACTGATGAGTCCAATTATTCACCTTCTGTCGTAACTTATCAAGTAGGTCCTGACAAAAGAGCCTAGGCTACCTACCCACAACAATATGAATGCCTAGGTAAATCAGAGGGAGAGACTCAATTTGAAATCTGAATAGGCACCGGAGTATTGAAGAAATATATATAGAGGATTTATGCTCATTGAGTTTTTGACCAGATGTCGCCAAATAAATGTCCAAGGTTTGCCTAAAGGTCTTAGCTTCCTGAATCCAAGCAAGTCCAGAAAGAACAATAGCATCAACAAATTGAAGATGAGAGAGCGTAGGCAATCCATTACCCCACTGCCAACCATGAATCAAGTTCTGCGAAACTCAAGATTTAATAAATCTACCAAGACCCTTTGCCAAAATAATAAATAGATATGGAGAGAGAGGGTCTCCTTGGTAAAGACCCCGAGAGGCTCCAAATAACTCAAAAGGATCACCATTAAGAACCAAGGAGGAAGAAGTAATACAACTCACAGTCCATCTCATCCACTCTGAACTAAAGCCAAAGACACATGAAGAATTTTTCGCAAAAAATTTGACTCTGTCATAAGTTTGATGAACATAGATCTCTCCCTGGAAACAAACATAGAGGACATTGAAAGCAATAAAGGAATTTTGAGTAATTAAGGGGGGAATGTATTAATCTTGATCTAACTTTGTTATTTCTTCTCAACTAGTGGACTGAATTCACTTTTAACCTAAGGATTATGGTATCCATTGGCAAACTAGACTTAGTAATAAATTTGTTTTAAGTGCAATTGCAATGCA
This sequence comes from Thuja plicata, assembly GCA_018584345.1. Taxonomy (NCBI): domain Eukaryota; kingdom Viridiplantae; phylum Streptophyta; class Pinopsida; order Cupressales; family Cupressaceae; genus Thuja; species Thuja plicata. The sequence continues at coordinate 1,102,008 of MU224257.1, read as the reverse complement.
TGTGAGAAGAAATAACAAATAAAAATTCAATATAGATAAGGGGTATTAAATGATCTGCAAAACAACTCTCTCTCTCTCTCTCTCTCTCTCTCTCTCTCTCTCTCTCTCTCTCTCTCTCTCCCAAAAAAAAAATCATTCTTTCAGTTCTGACCCTTAACCCATAAACATAGGGTTCCCGCAATAAGGTGGGAAGATAGGCGGATTAGTCTAGAACTTTACCCTGCCCCCTGCGGTGTAGAGGAAGATTAGTTGTTGGGTGCACCAAGAACTAAAAAAACATATGTATTATTATTAGATTATGATTAAATATATTAATTATAAAATAATAAATAACATTTTGAATATTATACAATATAATAAATATAAAATATTTTAAATAATTATTAAATCAAATTTAGAAGCAACTCAGAGATTATTTTATAGATTGTGGAAATCACTCTTAAATAATAAATATAAATTAATAATGAAATAATAATAAATTTATTGTTATAATTATTAATGAAATAAACATACTAGATTATGCTTAAAATAAAATAATGTATTATATTAAATAGTTATACTTATAATAATATATTAGATAATGGTAAAATAATATTAATAATAATAATATATTAGGATTATCAACAAATTATAATATTCTAATTAATAAATAATAAATATATATTATTAGCTGACAGGCTTTTAATTGTGGGCTTGCCCTTGTACTTTTATGGTAGAAAACTTGTCCCACATTATAAAACTACCTTAAAAAACCACAAAACAAGTTTTCCCATCCCACCAAACCTCCTCACGACAGTTGACAAACCTCTTTACGACAAAGCAATTTATTGGTATGCTTTATTTGTGCTTTATTCTTAGTCTAATTTAGTCATCGGACTTTAAAAACTCATACACCTGTTTTATTACCATTATATTTTTGCTCTAGGAAAAAAATCACTCATGTATTTGTGTTTAAAAAAAACATATATATTTAAATATTATCAATAAGAAAAAGAATACGAAAAATATATATTTTATTATTGTCAAGTCTTCTATTAAAATAATATATTATATTAAATAGTTATATTTATAATAATATATTAGATTATGGTAAAATAGTATTAACATGAACAATTAAAAATATATAAAATAGAAAAAATTATATAAATAATAATAATATATTAGGATGATCAACAAATTATACTATACTAATTAATAAATAATAAATATATATTATTAGCCCATAGGCTTTTAATTGTGGGCTTGCCCTTGTACTTTTATGGTAGAAAACTTGTCCCACATTATAAAACTACCTAAAAAACAACAAAACAAGTTTGCCCATCCTGCCAAACCTCCTCACGAGTCACGACAGTTGGCAAACCTCTTTACGACAAAGCAATTTATTGGTTTGCTTTATTTGTGCTTTATTCTTAGTCTAATTTAGTCACCAGACTTTAAAAACTCATACATCTATTTTATTCCCATTATATTTTTGCTCTAAGAAAAAAACCACTTGTGCATTTGTATTATTTTAAAAAAAACATATATATTTATATATTATCAATAAGAAAAAGAATGCGAAAAATATATTTTTTATTATTATCAAGTCTTCTAATAAAAATACCTTTTAATATTATCTTCTTTTATTAGGATATTCTATTTTTAATGTTTTGAAAGCGAAAAGAAAAAAATATTAAAAAGTAAAAATTAACTTTATTTATTTTATTATTTATGTATTCTTATAAAATTATAAATAATAAAAAAATATATTTGACTTATTTTTTATTGATATTTTAACTATTATAGAATAAAATTATATATTTATATTAAATCTATCTCTTTAAAAGAAAATGAGACATACTTTATGACATCAATCCCCTATAGTGCATTATAAAAATCTGGCACTTCCTCCTCTAAATGCAAGTGCTAATATGTATTATGTAGTAGAAATTATATATATAAATAAAGGAAAAGAAAAGAAAATAAGTAAAAAAGAGAAAAAAGAGGCTAGCCATTAAGTTTGACTTAACCTTAATTTGTATCGGTTAGCAGTGTTTTACATGAACACATGAGCATAGAATATACCTGAAACAAGAAAGGATGTACTAAGGAGGGATTCAAATGACTTTCTCTGAAATATCCTTGTTTTTTGTTTGTTAATGGTTCATCCCTGAAATTCCTATGATATTGCTTGGAAATCCACACTCGGAGAGGCTATCATGCCAGGATATTATAGTTGATGTGTTAGGTTTTACTATTCGAGTTGGTCTTTTAAATGACAGTACGATTATAACGTGTTTCTGGTTTACAAGAACTAGTGAATGAATGAATGAAGGATTTTAATAACGTCCACAAGGCCAAAGCAGCCTATGGGACCCGTCTGCTGACAACCAGCCTAATCTAGTTGTAACCCTTTGACTAATTCTTCTCTTCTTCGGTGCATTTTGATGATCAAGTTTGCGGTCTTGTCCAGCTGCTTTTCTTCGAAGAGGTGGCTCATACTGTTGTTGTCTAACATCTCTGAGTACCCATATCTGATGTCATTGTATGTTGGACATTCCATGACAAAGTGATGCTTTGTTTCAATGGCTCATGTGTCACAGAATAGGCAAGTCCTATTTTCCCATTCCTCTTTTGGCACTTTCCATCTACCCGTCTCGCATCTCAATTGGTGAGAGCTTGTTCTAAGCTGGGCTATAAGCATTTTGGCTTTTCCCTTAATAGCCGCTCCTAAATACGCTTTTTCCTCATGGAAAGTGTTGGGTTTAAATTCCGTAACATAGTATGATTTTTTCCTCCCCATGTGCCTGGTCCACATGATGTTACTAAATCTTTCGCAAACAAACTTTTTAATTTCTTCGGTACTATCCGGGTAGCTATAGATGTTGATGTCCCACTTTTGCATCCATTTCTTATTTTGCTTCATCCATGTGTTTTTTCTCCTTTTAAGCTTTTCTTCAGTGACTATCCTAGGTCAGTGTTGACTTCCCATATTCTGGGTTTTCTTTAAGTAGCATATCAGCTGGACCATTGCAACCGCTTCTAAGGGAAAGGTACCCACTTTTGCCAATAGGATCTCATAAGGCACCGTGGTTTTGATTTTAAGGCTATTAATGATAAGGTGTTTTTGTATTCTTTCTACCTATTTCCATTTCTGATCTGACAAGCTGCTGCCCCAAATTTCACATCCATACAAAACCACAGGAGTGACAAGCAACCCAAATAGCATTTTCTTTGTCTTCCAATCCCAAAATTCTACATTCCTACACTTATTATGTAAAGAATACAATGCCTTCTAGCCCCCTGAATTCTTTTAGATCTGTATGTTTCACAGCTGAGTTTGTTCTGGAAGTCTATTCCCAAGTATTTGCATTCGCTCACAATCTCTAGAGGTTGGCCCTCAAAGACAAAAGTGTCTGGGGGTCCCTTGTTTCTCTTTAATGAGAAGATCATGATTTTGGTTTTGCTGGTGTTAACTTCCATATCCACCTCCTGACAAAAGTTTTACAATGTCTTCAAGTGTTCTCTCAAACCATTAGCCATCTTGGCTATAATGATGAGATCATTCGCATATAAAAATAGTTTTATCACATAACTAGCCAGCTGAACCCCCTCACCACTAGCTCTATTTAACCATGCTTCTAACTTGTCAATGTATAGCCCAAACAAGGTAGGAGATAGCGGGCACCCTTGTTTGACCCCTATGTCACTACCAAAGCACTCTGATAACCCATCTACAGTTTCAATTTTGGCCTTAACCTTCTCATATAGTCTATGAGCTATTATCCTTAGCACCATAGGGATTCCCAGCTCTTTCATTCTTTTCCAAAGTTTTTGACGAGGTACCGTGTCAAAGGCTTTTTTAAAGTCCACGAAACAACAAAAAGCCTCATCCCCTGGAGTGTCCCATATTTTCTCAACTAAGTATCTAAGAGTCACTCCATGATCAATGGTGGAGTGTTTCGGTCTAAAACTTGCTTGTCCCTTTGCTCTTTTCTCCTCTGTTTCAGCCCATTTATTGATTTTTCATTCTACCATGCTTCCAAATAGCTTGTTGAGAAGGGAGTTGATCATGATGGTCTAAAAGTTAGAGGGGTTGTTTGTGTTTCCTCTTTTGAAGATCATAACCACCACACCAGTCATCCAATTTTTAGGGAAACCCTCCTCATTGGTATTCGTTAAAGATATGATTGATATGAGGTGCAAGCAAATCAACACCTCATTTCAAGTATTCAGCTTGGGGCCCATCAATATCATGTGCTTTACTTGTTGTTAACCTCCTTATGCCTTGAGTGATATCGTCACTATTGAATAGCTCCCCTGTGTGATTGGTTATCAGAGTGTCATGTTCCCATAGCTTGCATTCATAAAGTGCTTGGCATATTCCAGCCATTGAGTACTAGTTATTTTATTGTCTACTTGCTTCTTTTTATGTCTGACTTCATTCCAAAACTTTTTAGGGTTGTTTTCCCGAGATTAATCAGCTCAAGTCTTCTCAAGATCACATATTGTTCCTTCTTCTGTCTTAGCAACTTATTATACTCCTTATTTTTTCATTATTCCTTTGTCCTCTCACATTGCTTTTTGCCCTCTCACATTCATCATCAAACCACAAGTTAGCCGGGAATGTATTCTTAATGTTTCTTTTGGGTTTAGATCTTTTACAATCCTCGAGTGTTTTGTTGATAATAGGAATGAGATTTTGTTTGTCCACATGGTGTTGTTTGGCATAATTTGTGTTCTTTTGCTGATTGTTAGATATCCTACTAAGAGATTTTTTGAAAATTTCCTGATTTTCATGTGTCATTAGGATCCTACCAGTTAAAGGACCTTTTCTTTCCTTGTAGATCTGTTGAACATTTCCCTACTCTTTTATGTGGGTTGCCAGCTTAAGTGAAATCAAATTATCCAAGTTTAGACCGATTGGACATTCCCCTATCTCAAAATCCAGTATCTTTGAGGCATAGTTTTGAGAGCAAATGACGTAATTCACTACACTTTGCCCATTGTAAGTTGTGCAAGTGATGTTTCCTGAATTGGGTCATTTCTTCACCCTGTTGTAAATGACCATGTTGTGGAGGCAGCAGATACCCAGTAATTCTACCCTGTAATGATTGACCTTGCCTTTGTCGTCTTGCAAAATGATCTCTCCCAATGTTGGGCCCCCTCTTCCTCTAACCATATCATATCACTATTTTCTTTGTAAGCTCTTTCAAGATTGAGAGTCTAATTTTTTGCTATCCTGGTATTAAAATCTCCTGAGCAGAATTTTGCCTAAGGCGTTGAACATAGAAATGTCCTTTTTGAGTGAGGCAAATAGATCTTCATGGTCAAGATGCTTCTTCTTATAAAATTTTGATCCTTTAGGGGAAAAGTAGCATGCTGCCACCCGAATAGAAACCTAATTTTCTATTATTTTTATCCAGATGTATTGGTTGTTTGCATCTTCTTTCCCCATGTTGACAAATCTACCCCATGTTGCTTTAATCAAGATGGTAATACCTTCGTTTCCTTTGCCATTTTCCATCCTTTTGTTCCACACTGAGATTTTCCTGTAACCCTTAAACTCTGGGACCTTGCAGCCATCTTGTTCATGTGTCTTTGTGAGCATGATAATGTCTTTGTCTCTTGCTATGGGCCCTAACCCAGGTCCTCTCCTCTATGTGTAGCCTCTACAATTCTAGCTAACCACAGTTAAGAATTCCTGGGTGGGCCCAAGTTCCTATTTATCATGTGTTATTTTGTCATTAATATGGGTCTTCCCATTTTGTAGCCATGCCCATTTTCCACTTTCTCTTATTGTTTTAACATTTTCCCATTCTTTCCTCCTTTCTTCTTGTTGGATTATGCACTACTACATTTGGGGCCAAATTTCGACGGCAATTTCCGACAGATGATTTTTTGTGTGAATTTGGGTTTTTTTGTAATAGTCCTCGATGGTGTCGGGATTTCGATGGGTTTTAAATAAACCATCAAAATTTTGACAGTTGCACACTATACATGAAAAAAAAAGTGAAACCAAATCATTTTGTTTTTATTGCAGAAGAGAGAAAAGGAGCAGGACGAAGCAAAATTGAGGTCAAAGCTAAGTGCGAAGACAATGTAACTAGCTAGGGTGTAATGTCTTGTAGCTCCGCTTTCTTCATCTTTGATCTTTGATAAAAATTGAAGGAGCAAAGTTTTATCTACATGTACAAGGTAATAATTTGTGCCCTTAGGGTTTATTTTTTAGCAGTGAATGTTAACAATTGTAGTGATTATGATATGTCCATTGCTTTTCACCTGATGTTTGTTTCCTTCATTCATTTCATGTATTTAGTTATAACACCATGCCCTCTAATCTGATCATGATAGTGTCTCTTTTTCTTTCTCTTTGAAAGGAACCCTTGGTGCTTTACTTTTAATCAATGCTCTTTGTATTTCATTCACTCACTATTGTAAAAGATATGTATAAAAGGTATACAAACTTGAGAGAACCACTCAAAATATCTATAGCATTGTCATCATGGTCAACATCAGTGATTTCCATTGTCAAGAATGATTGCTTCAACACCATCCATTCATATTGTTTTAATCATTTTTAATCAGTGTTTCTTCATTGATTTGTTTAGCTATGATAGTCAACATCTTGATACACATTAAATTATTGATAGTCAACATCTTACTGTATATCATAAATTGATCTTATTGAGGGTCACTTCATTTTTATTTCAATGTCTTTCACCATATTATATGTTATTAATCTCAGAGTTTTGACTCTCTACCATGCTTAATCTCATGCAAATACCCACCCTCTACTTTTTTCCATAGTTGGGTCATTCACTATTCTTAGGCTTCTTCATAATATATTCTTCATGGACTTGTCAAAACATTTCATGATAATACTATACTCTATTGGCACATTGTAGCTCCTACACCTATGTTATTCACGCATTGCCACTCTTCTTGCCTTTTCAACCATTACTTTGACTCATGTTATTCAAGGATTTCTGCATGGTCACTTCACTGATGCATTGTTTCAATGTTTTCTAACCCATGTGACTGATTCTTGTCTTTAGCTATGGTACATGACATTAGTCATTGTAGCCTCTTCTTCTACCATATCTATTTCTCCATGGGACCCTATTGATTGGGATACTTCTATTAATTGGCAGATCTAGATACCCTTTTGTCTTTGAGCTATTAAATGTCATTGCACATTGTCTTGTTTGCTACAAATAGCTTCTTTTTAATATTCAACAAAGACTACTGTCTTGCTAACTACATAGAGTCTTTGTTTGTTTTCTATGCCTGGTTTTAGAATCATTGACATTTCTTGACATTGTATCCAGTTTGATTTTGTGACTTAAAAGATCACTGCCATAGAGCTCTACAACACTATCTTCATTATTACCAGTGATTGATTTTTCATGCATTTTATCACTATCTCCAAGAGTGAATAGCATTGTTCCCTTGGCGGTTGGTGACACCATTTGATGCCTTTGTTCACATTTTTACTTTTCTACTAGCGATGGGGATCATTATTACTTGTTTGATCAGTGCCTTGCTTATTGCTTCCACTTGCTTTAATCTCTTGCATGCTACTATGGCATTGCTATTTTAATAGTCATTGACACTGTCATTTCCTTTCAGTGTATATTCATTTTCTTTGATGCATTTTATTTCATTGTGTTGACTGGCTCTTGAAATTATTGTCATGTGCTTCAAATGGTGTGCCTTGTAATAAATAGAAATCAACTTGAACATATCTTGTTCATCATTTCTTAGCTTGTTTGATCTTTATAACTAATGATTCTACGCTCTTTACTATTATTTGACTTACCTTGAACCATTTCATGCATATCTTCTATTACATCTTTGGGTCACTGAAGGGTACCATTTCATTTCACTATCATTATTCAATTTTTATCATTACTTCATAATAGTAAAAGCCTTCCTCTCTTCATGCATGACTGTCAGTATTTGATCATTGTCTCTTTTCCATTGTGATAGAAAATGAACAAATTCTAAGAACATGATAATCTACTATAACTAAAATATGGTGTACTTCCATTGAACCCTCTATTGCAACATAATCTCAAATTTTAGAACATCCAAAGTAGAAATCATCAAGAAAAAAAGATCTCCAAATTCAGCTTTGTGAGAGAGAATCAAAGTACTCTCTACCTGATGATTATTTAATTCATAGATTTATTAACACAATGATTTTAGAAATAAGAAAAAAAAGTGAAACCAAATCATTTTGGTTTTTATTGCCAAAGAGAGAAAAGGAGTAGGACGAAACGAAATTGAGGTCAAAGCTGAGCGAGAAGACAGTGTAACTGGCTAGGGTGTAATGTCTTGTGTAATGGCTCCGCTTTCTTGATCTTTGATCTTCAATAAACATTGAAGGAGCAAAGTTCTATCTACATGTACAAGGTAACTTTTTTTAATACAAACTGAATTCTGTAGAGATCTATGTGATAGACGTATAGACTATTTTTCTGTTAAATATATAATATAATAATCGTTTAGAGCTCATATCTGATTGAACGTTGTTTTAGGGTTTATTACTTATTTCAAATAATAGGGAAAAATGTAATCTGTGCCCATAGGGTTTATTTTTTAGCAGTGAATGTTAATAATCGAACATTGTTTTAGGGTTTATTACTTATTTCAAATAATAGGGAAAAATGTAATCTGTGCCCTTAGGGTTTATTTTTTAGCAGTGTTAATGTTAAATCCACAAACACCCACAAGCTTCTTCTCGGACAAAACTTATCCTTTCCTGGATTATGACAGCCTTTTCTTTTTTGTCTTCATGATATACTCTCTGACTTAACACTGGGAATCTTGACTAGTTTTAAATGCGCCAGACTGTGAATGGCTATACATTTCTTGACTGTGTAGGAAAGTTGATTTGTAATTTATTTAATGAAGCTGCATGTGACAGGTTACTTTTCTGAAACTTCCAGTTCAATGTCTTGCCATATGTGCTAGCCTATAGGCTTGATTTCTTGCAGAAAGTAAACAGAAATATAATATAAATCTATGTCCAAGAGAGGCAATGAATATGAAAACTATTCTACTGTAAATAATATAGGTATTTCTTACAACGAAATGTTGGTTCCATTGCCCTATCAACCTTGTAAACAAATGGAAGCACAATAAATTTGGGTGATTAAGATTGTTATTAATTATAACTGTCAGATGTCTTGGTAGCTCAATAGTAATGGCTCCTATTTCTAATATAGGTATTGGTGGAGGAAGTCATTATGAAGCCACTAGGTACCAATACTATTTCTAATATAGGCATTGGTGGATGAAGTCTTCATGAAGCCACTAGAATGTACCAACTTTATAGTGTATTTTACAAGTTAAGACCTATTAAATATACTATATGACTGGAACATTTTGGAGGACTTATAAAATATACTATGATATGAGTGCATTCTAGTGACCTCATAGTCAGTGTTTTTATAAGTTGAGACTTATAAAATACACAATGGGCTCTTTGCATTCTCTTGACCCCATTCTCTTTGCATAATCCAGGAAAGGATAAGTTTTTTCTGAGAAGAAAAATGTAATTTGTGCCCTTACAATAGTTTTAAGACCTTCAAACACCATAAGGTTAAATCCCAAAGTGACAAGAGATTGTTCTAATCCTGCAACCTTAAACTGTCACAACAACGCATTAGCCTAAGTGATCAGATTAAGTTAGGGCCTAATGGATTAGTCTAAAGTTAGGTACTTAACATAGTTACAGTCATTTGGAAGGGTTCTATGGTCTTCAAATACCTCAATTCAATCAGTACTTACTCCCAATTTCACTTTTGGTCTGTTGTTGCATGCCTTTCTCCTTCTTGCAGGCTAAATACATACCCAATATTTATCCTAGGACATCAAAGTTCAAGCCCCAAATCAACTTCCCCGACTCTAAGCCTTTGGAATTCATTAGAACCTTGCCTTAACTTACTCTTCACCCAGTGGCATCAATAGTAAGTTAGGGCCACATCTTCCAACTCGACCTCAATTCTTGTGGTTTTTTGACCTGCAGACATAGTTTTCCCTCTAACTCAACCAAACAACAACCAAATTAAACAAAACCATGTGAAAAAGAAAGGTAATTCGTTAAGGAATGTTATGGAATCACTAGATCAGAAGATGGAATTCGTACACAGCCACACAACTCAGAAAAATACTTAGAAAATAGTGAAATCTCATCAAAACTTGCTCCATAGTGTTTTTGTCTCTGTCCTGATTGGACAAACCTCTTCCCACATAAAACCAACTCCCAAACTGATCCAATTGATTAAAATTCAGTTAGGGTCATTGGGATCAGAGTTGCATACTCGAGCAACATTTTAGCGAAATGTTGCATTGACAACATTTTCACAATGTACAACTTTTGACAATATTAAGACAAGTCCTAAGAAAGTGATGAAGGGCACTACCACTCTGATACCACTGATGAAGGGCACAACCTGGCTGATACCACTGATGAAGGGACTACCGCTATGATACCACTGATGAAGGGACACACCACCCTTACCAACTCAAGTCCTAAGAAAGTGATGAAGGGCACTACCACTCTGATACTTTTGACAATATTAAGACAAGTCCTAAGAAAGTGATGAAGGGCACTACCGCTCTGATACCACTGATGAAGGGCACAACCTGGCTGATACCACTGATGAAGGGACTACCGCTATGATACCACTGATGAAGGGACACACCACCCTTACCAACTCATACCAAAAAAATATAACAACATGGAGATAAAGAGAAGATAAAATGCTTTACAAAGCATACATTAATACTTGAAAATAATTACAACT
>MU224257.1:1062681-1087874 GCA_018584345.1 Thuja plicata | reverse complement strand
TATATATATATATATATGAAATACACTTGATGATGAGATGATTTATTTATGTTTATCATTTTTATATGGGTCAACCTCCCCAGGGCAGTACATGATATGGACTATGGAGGTGCAAATATGGAAGTTGAAGATTATGACCCCATGGAAGATGACAATCATGCGCCACATAACACATTTGAAGATGATGGTACTAATACATTGATCCATGACACATTTGGTACTGGTGCAACTGATGATGATTAGGATGATATTGATGTCATCCATGATATACCTCTACTTGAGAAGACAACCACGACCCTTTACAAAGGCTCCCAAAGTCCTCTTATCTCTACTATTTTGTTGTTGTTGAACGTGAAGGTTATGAATGGTTTATCCAACATAACAATGTCACGTATGTTAAGGTATGTCATATATGTCATTATAGTAATTAAAAGGTGAAACATGTATCATAAATATTGTTAATATTAACAGCTTATATATTTTTTATAGATTGATAGGTGAGTTTTTGTTACCACCATCGTATATTCTCCCTCGCTTGTACCGAGAATTATGTGCCACTATGAAAGATATTAGAATAGAGTATCAAACACTAGATGTTTGTCCTAATAATCATATTATTTATCATAAAAAATATGAATTTACAACAAAATATCTTGATTGTCATACGAGTAGATATGAAACAGATCAAATAATAAAATAGGTGTCTCACGAGGTTCTTCGTTACATCGTCATTATACCACGTTTGCAAAGATTTTTAAGGTATAGTAGCTCGACACAATTTATAGATTACCATGCACGCAATAGGAGTCGAGATGACATTATTTGAATGTCTGCAGATGGTTCTACATTTAAGAACATAGAGGAAAAGTGGTCGCACTTTATCGAAGAACCTCAAAATCTCAAGCTTTCATTGGCAATGGACGGTGTCAATCTATTTGGAGAGCTAAGATCTGTTTGAGCTATTTTTGTCATCAAAAATAACATTCCTCCATGAATGTCAATAAAAGAGCACATTATGTTGGCAATGATTATTTCAAGCATTTGATCATTTAATAGTTATCTACATGTAATTATAAATCTTGCAATAAAATGGTCACAATAATTATGTAATATGGTTGTTCATTCAACTAGGTAAATATCAAGTTAAAGATATGAATGTATATATTGAGTCTCTTATCGACGAGTTGCTGGAGTTATGGAATGGTGTCACTATGTATGACATCTCTAGACCAATAAGACAAACAATTTCAATTTCATGCAATACTTGTATGGATAATACATGATGCCCCTGGGTTAACACATTTTTTTGGTATGTTATGGTGAATTCAAGTTGCACATGATAATTCTAAATATAAAAATTAATATATTTAATCTAATTGTATCATTAATTTGTAGGCCTTCAAACAAACAAAAAATTTGTATGTCTAGTTTGTGGTTCAAAAATGAAATCTCATCATTCAAAAAGTTTAGGAAAACAAGTGTTTGATGAGTATAAGAACTTCCTCCATAGAAATCATAAGTATCAAACTATTGAAAAATAACTTTTCAATAGAAAATAAGAGACTACATCTAAGCCACAAAGAATGACAACTTGCCTATGGAAGTTGAAATATAATATAATTAATCATCAAGGTACTACCGTCGTACCTAATAGTTTATGTTTGGAATGTATATATTTATATTGTGTTTTGCTTGTTGATTATGTGTCTGATGATCACAAAGGTCGTCAAGGCAATACTACTAAGCACCTTCTAAAGGCACTAAAAAGTTATCTCATACAATTTAGTAAGTTGCCCTACTATGATCAGCTGCAAATTGTGTGTTTGTTTGATACTATGCATATTTGAAAGAATGTAACGAAGACATTGTGAAAGATATTGGATGGAAGACGTGACAGAAATTTTTTTATCAAAATTTGTAGTGACATTCATGAATCTAATCATGCAATAAAATTTTTTATTGAATCAAATAGAAATGGAGAACAAATTAATATAAGTGCCCTTCTTTGGTTATTAACAAAGCAACAAAGTGATGCCATAAAAGAAGTCATACAAAAAATTTAATTTCCCACAAGATTTATTGCGAACATAAGCAATACCATATCAAAGAAAAGTGAATTTGGGTCAGGGTTGAAAACACATGATTAACATACCTTCATCAAGGTAAGTCATATTCTTTTGTATTTACAATATATTTATAAACTACATGTACTTTTCATTGTATTATGTGATAAAAGAATGACATTATTTTTATAATTGTTGTAGTACGTGCTACACCTATCTCTCTTTAAAAACTTCAACAATAACATCAAACAAGTGATATATGATCTTGGAATATACTTGAGGTAAGCAATGACATCTGTTTAATTTATTGTATATATTTATTTTATTCGCAATTTATTTTTCTTGTTATATAATATATTGTAAAATCAAATGTTTATATATTTTGTGTATTGAATGTCTTGTAGGTGGTTGTCATCTAAAGAAATTCATAAAGTAGATATAAAATATTGAAAGAGAAGAATTCCTTATCTAATATGTGAAATGCAAAAGTGTCTACCTTCAACCTTTTTCAATGCATAAGAACACTACCTCGTACACTAAATTGACAAGATTAAATTGTGTAGACCTGTACACACTCGATCAATGTGGATGGTTGAGAGACACTTGAAATTTTTTAAAGCATTAGTTCGGCAAAGAACACGTCTTGAGGGTTCTATGGTGGAGGGATATATGGTATATATGGTGTATGTTACTGAACATCTTCTTAAACTTGTTGCAAAGATTGATTGAGAAAAGTATAAGATATTATTGTAGTTGTTAATTAATTCCTTAATCTTCAAAATTAATCGGTTGTAAGACATCTATTTATTTTTTGTACAACTACTCAAGAGTGAGATGCAATACATTTGTATATTTGGGCCAAGGTTGAAAACACATGATTGACATACCTTCATCAAGGTAAGTCATGTTCTTTTGTATTTATAATATATTTGTAAACTGCATGTACTTCTCATTGTATTATGTGAAAAAAGAATGACATTATTATTTTTATAATTGTTGCAATACATGCTACCCCTATTTCTCTCAGAAAACATTGACAATAACATTAAATAAGTGATATATGATTTTAGAATATACATGAGATAAGCAATGATATCTGTTTAATTTATTGTATATATTTATTTTATTCACAATTTTTTTTTCTGTTATGTAATATAAATTATAAAATCTAATGTTAATATATTTTTGTGTCTTGAATGTCTTGTAGGTGGTTGTCATCTAAAGAAATTCATAAAATAGATATAAACTATTGGAAGAGAAGAATTCTTCATCTAGTGTGTGAAATGTAAAAGTGTCTACCTTCAACATTTTTCAATGCACAAGAATACTATCTCATACATCAAGTTGACGAGATTGAATTGGCTGGCCCTGTACACACTCGATCAATGTGGATGGTTAAAATATATTTGAAATTTTTGAAGGCTTTGGTTCGGCAAAGAGCACGTTTTAAGAGTTTTTATGGTAGAGGGATATATGATATACCAGACTATGGTGTACGTTATTGATCATCTTCCTAAGCTTGTAGCAAAGATCTATATAGATTACATTTGAGATCTCGACACCATTAGAAAATTTGAAGGGGAGTACTTGGTGGGAAAAGGTAGATTGAGGAAAGTATAAGATGTTATTGTAGATATTAATTACTTTCTTAATCTTCAAAATTAATCAGTTGTAAGTCATCTAATTATTTTTTGTACAGCTACTCAAGAGTGAGATGCAATACATTTGTATATTTGGGTCAGGGTTGAAAACACATGATTGACATACCTTCATCAAGGTAAGTCATGTTCTTCTGTATTAATAATATATTTGTAAACTGCATGTAATTCTCATTGTATTATGTGAGAAAATAATGACATGATTATTTTTATAATTATTGCAGTACGTGCTACCCCTATCTCTCTCAAAAAACTTTGACAATTACATCAAACAAGTGAATATGATCTTGGATTATACATAAGGTAAGCAATAATATCTGTTCAATTTATTGTATATATTTATTTTATTCACAATTTTTTTTCTTGTTATATAATATATTATAAATTTTAATATTTATATATTTTCATGTCTTGAATGTCTTGTAGGCGGTCGTCATCTAAATAAATTCATAAGGTAGATATAAAATATTGAAAGAGAAGAATTCCTCATCTAATGTGTGAAATACAAAAGTGTCTACCTTCAACCTTTTTCAATGCACAAGAACACTACCTCATACACTAAGTTGACGAGATTGAATTGTGCACGGACTCGTACATACTCGATCAATATGGATGGTTGAGAGACACTTGAAATTTTAGAAGACTTTAGTTCAGCAAACATCATGTCTTGAGAGTTCTATAGTGGAGGGATATATGATATACTAGACTATGGTGTACATTATTGAACATCTTCCTAAACTTGCAACAAAAATTAATATAGATCACATTTGAGATCTCGACACCATTAGAAAATTTTAAGGGGAGTACTTAGTGGGGAAAGTTAGATTGAGGAAAGTATAAGATGTTATTGTAGCTGTTAATTAATTCTTAATCTTCAAAATTAATCAGTTGTAAGTCATCTATTTATTTTTTGTACAGCTGCTCAAAAGTGGGATGTAATACATTTGTATATTTTCGCTAGGGTTGAAAACACATATTGACATACCTTCATCAAGGTAAGTCATGTTCTTTTGTATTTACAATATATTTGTAAACTGCATGTACTTTTCATTATATTATGTAAAAAAAATGATATGATTATTTTTTATAATTGTTGCAGTACGTGTTACCCTTATCTCTCTCAAAAAAATTTGACAATAGCATTAAACAAGTGATATATGATCTTGGAATATACATGAGATAAGCAATGTTATCTTTCTAATTTGTTGTATATATATTTTTATTTACAATTTGTTTTTTTTATTATGTAATATATTAGAAAATCTAATGTTTATATATTTTTGTATCTTGAATGTCTTGTAAGTGGTTGTCATCTAAAGAAATTTATAAAATAGATATAAAATATTGGAATAGAAGAATTCTTCATCTAATGTGTGAAATGCAAAAGTGTCTACCTTCAATATTTTTCAATGCACAAGAACACTACCTCATACACTAAGTTGATGAGATTGAATTGTGTAGACCCGTACACACTCGATCAATGTGGATGGTTGAGAGACACTTGAAATTTTTGAAAGCTTTGATTCGGTAAAAAACACGTCTTAAGAGTTCTATAGTGGAGGGATATATAGTATATTAGACTATGATGTATGTTATTGAACATCTTCGTAAGTTTGCGACAAAGATTCATATAGATCGCATTTGGTATCTCGACGCCATTAGAAAATTTGAAGGGGAGTACTTTGTAGGGAAAGATAGATTGAGGAAAGCATAAGATGTTATTGTAGATGTTAATTGATTCATAATCTTCAAAATTAATCAGTTGTAAGTTGTTTATTTATTTTTTGTACAGCTGCTCAAGAGTGGGATGTATTATATTTGTATATTTGGATCAGGGTTGAAAACACATTATTGGCATACCTTCATCAAGATAAGACATGTTCTTTTGTATTTATAATATATTTGTAAACTACATGCATTTCTCATTGTATTATGTGAGAAAAGAATGACGTGATTATTTTTATAATTGTTGCAATACGTGCTACCCATATCTCTCTCAGAAAACATCAACAATAATATCAAACAAGTGATATATGATATTGCAATATACATGAGGTAAACAATGATATCTGTTCAATTTACTGTATATATTTATTTTATTCATAATTTGTTTTTCTTGTTATGTAATATATTGTAAAATCTAATATTTATATATTTTTGTGACTTGAATGTCTTGTAGGTGGTTGTCATATAAAGAAATTCATAAAGTAGATATAAAATATTGGAAGAGAAGAATTTCTCATCTAATGTGTGAAATGCAAGTGTCTACCTTCAACATTTTTCAATGCACAAGAACACTACCTCATACACCAAGTTGACGAGATTGAATTGTGTGGACCCGTACACACTCAATTAATGTGGATGATTGAGAGGCACTTGAAATTTTTTAAGGCTTTGATTTTGCAAAGAGTACATCTTGAGGGTTCTATGGTTGAGGGATATATGATATACCAGACTATGGTATAAGTTATTGAACATCTTCCTAAGCTTGCAACAAAGATCCATATAGATCACATTTGGGATCTCGACACCATTAAAAAAATTTAAGGGGAGTACTTGGTGGGGAAAGGTAGATTGAGGAAACTATAAAATATTATTATAGTTGTTAATTAATTTATAATCTTCAAAATTAATCAGTTGTAAGTCGTCTATTTATTTTTTGTATAGCTTCTCAAAAGTGGGATGTAATACATTTGTATATTTGGGTCAGGGTTGAAAATACATGATTGACATACCTTTATCATGGTAAGTCATGTTCTTTTGTATTTATAATATATTTCTAAAATGCATGTACTTCTCATTGTATTATGTGAGAAAAGAATGACATAATTATTTTTATAATTGTTGTAGTACGTGCTACCCCTATCTCTCTCAGAAAGCTTTGAAAATAACATCAAACAAGTGATATATGATCTTGAAAAATACATGAGGTAAGTAATGATATCTGTTCAATTTGTTGTATATATTTATTTTATTCACAATTTATTTTTCTTGTTATGTAATATATTGTAAAATCTAATGTTTATATATTTTTATATCTTGAATATCTTGTAGGTAGTTGTCATCTAAAGAAATTCATAAAGTAGATATAAAATATTAGAAGAGAAGAATTCCTCATCTAATGTGTGAAATGCAAAAGTGTCTACCTTCAACCTTTTTCAATGCACAAGAACACTACTTCATACACCAAGTTGACGAGATTAAATTATGTGGACCCGTACACACTCAATCAATGTGAATGGTTGAGAGACACTTGAAATTTTTGAAGGCTTTGGTTCGACAAAAAGCACGTCCTAAGGGTTCTATGGTGGAGGGATATATGATAACAGACTATGGTGTACGTTATTGAACAACTTTCTAAGTTTGTAGCAAAGATTCATATAGATCAAATTTGGGATCTCAACACCATTAGAAAATTTGAAGGGGAGTACTTGGTGGGGAAAGGTAGATTGAGGAAAATATAAGATGTTATTGTAACTGTTAATTAATTCATAATCTTTAAAATTAATCGATTGTAAGTCATCTATTTATTTTTTGTACAGCTGCTCAAGAGTGGGATGTAATAGATTTGTATATTGCAAATAATCAAGATTGGATAACAGTATGGATTGAACGATGTCATTATTTAGGTTGCACATTAACATGAAAAGTTGTGTCTTCATTGGTTAAAGAAGCTCATCGTAATGAAGATCCAAATGTTACGCAAAGAGAAATAGATTTAGCATATGGTTTAAGAGATTTCTAGATACGTATAAATTTGTTAATCACTCATACGTTTATGAACTCCCGATGCAATAATTTATACATGTTTGACATATTTTTGCAGGTCAAACACCACAAGGCTATGTTTTGCAATGGTCATAAATTTCACATCAAAAAGTTGGATGACACAAAGAAAACTTGTGATTCTGAGAAAAGTACAGTCTTTCAAGTGACTAATATTTCATTTAGAAATGACTTACATCCTCGAGAATCTGAAAATTGATACTATAGCATTTTGGATGATATACTTGAGTGTGACTTTAATTCTTTCAGATTAGTTATTTTTGTCGTCAGATGGTACAAGCTATGACTTAATCAAAATGATCCTGATAGAACTGTTATTAAATATGACAATAGATTTTTAATGATTAATACAAAGTGGTTTGAGTCAGTATGGGATGAGCCCTATGTTCTTCCAAGCTAATGTAAGAAGATATTTTACTCAGAGGTTCCACACTAATCGGGTTGGTAATTCATTTTTAGACATGATCCGTGAAGAAGGCCGATGAGGTATAATATGATGGAAGAAGAAGATTGAGACAACTAGAAGATGATGTAGATGATGATCACGAACGACAGTTAGTCGATGTTTCTGCCGCAAACTTTCTTGAAGAAGAAGAAGATGATGATGACAATGATGCTACTGATGATGATGATGATGATGATGATGATAATGATGATTTTTGCAGGCCAGAAAACTTTCTGTTAAAAATTTTCTAAGTAACATGTATTTTGTCAAAGTGCATATTGAATCTTGAATCTTGAACCTCGCGGTTCAAGGTTCAAAGTTCATTTTCCCATTTCCCATGTTATAATTCATATGCAATTCTTTCGATAGACAAAGTTTTATAACTCATGTGTTTAAGTGTCTTCGTCATATCGAACCTTGAATCTTGAACCTCACGGTTCAAGGTTCACTTTTTCAAAATATGCTTGTCTCTTTGCATGCCCAACCCGCGTCTTTTTCCATTTTGGCATCGGTATTTTTCATAATCTTAAACTTTGAACTCCTACTTTTTGGTTCATAATTCAATATCTTCCATGCACCATGCATTAGTCTATCTCACTTATAGGTTTACCAATACATGACTGAGGCATAAGGGATTATGAACTTTGAACTTTGCGTTTCACGATTCAAGGTTCAAAATAAAAAATGTAATAATGATCAAATATTTGTGGCATGTGTCAGAAATCACTTTCCTTTATGAGATTGGTTTCTGAAAAGAAGTGGAGTAAAGTCCAGCTCAGCAAAAGTATAGCTTGCTCAAAGATGAAATAAATACAATTGGATGTGCCCAGCGAATGAAAACAGAAATAATTAATTCACGGAAAACAATCATGATTACCAAAAAAGGGCAACTTAAATGTATGTATTAAATCTTCTCTTCTTTCCTTTTTTGTTTACACACAATCGTTGGAAGCACAATTAGAAGTGAAGCACAGGGAAGGTATTTCCCTGAAAGTGAAAATAGACAACACCAGTGAGTTTCAAGAAATCTTTCTCATTTTCCTTTCTTATTTTAAGAATTATATGTTGTAAGAAAGGAAATTCCAGTCTTTTCTGTCTCATTTTCTTGAAGTTATTTGTTTAAAAATCACTATGAATAGTCCTAGCGAGCCGGTCTCTCAGGCCAGACTTGTAAAGAAGAACAAGTTTTCTCCTATAAGTAGTTGTCTGCTAGAGATGTGAGACACAGTTCTTGTAGATGAAGACATAGCAAAGATTGTTCATAGATTGAATAATGCAGAGGTAGGAACCCTTTTAGCCAAGATTGTAGAAAGTGGACTATTGCAGGCCGCTGGTTTTTTCAAAGTGACTTTGTGCCCTGAGTTGGTAATGGAATGGAGAAACAGGTACAATAGGATTGACAAGCGTATTTGTCTTCCTTCTGGAGAAGTGTTAGTGTCCATCAACAGATAGGTAGTTCTTGGTTGCCCTAAGAATCCCTCCTGCAGAAACCTATGTCAATTGGGACTTTGAGAAGGCTAAAAAGAAATTTTACCTTAATTTCAAAGATTATAGCAACAACATCACCAGAGAATGGTTATTAAAAGTAGGGAGAGGGGGTTCTAGGTTACCAAAACCTCTTTAAAAGACCATTTGATAAGAGAGGTACATGACATTGTGGTCATGTTAAACATATTAAAGGGTAAACCTAAGGATATCATGTGGGAGGACTAGATGTATATTTTCATCTAAGCCATTATGAGTGAAGGAAAACATGTTGATTGGGCTGAGATAATAACAACAAGACTTCATGAAGAGTTATCCCAGTCTGTAGAGGCATCCAATTTCTATGTCTTCATATCTGTTTTATGTTTTAGCCATTAAAAGGAGTTGGAAGGGTTTGCCCCATGAGCCATGGAGAGACGACATGATGTTTTATGAATACCATCCTTATTTGTAGAAGAATAGAAATCTGGGAAATTTACAAAGAGTACAAGATACATTCTTAGCCAAGATTGTTTCTGAGCTAAGAGGAAGGGTAAATAATATAATGTTCAAAGAAGCCATGGAATTGGCCAAAATCTACGACTTCTTTTTTCAATTCCCCTCTTTCAGTTACTGAAGGGTAGGAGGTTTCAGTGGTGAACCCATGAAGCTCCCACGATACTGTTTGGATAAATATATTATGTTAGAAATATGCAGTCAAATACTCCAAGGAGGAGTGAAGTTCAGACCTAAGAGAGGAGTGGGCTCTTTCTTTCCTATTGATCTAGGGCATTACCATTTTAGATTAACACATGCTATGTCTTCCCCAAATGCAGAACTAAAGGAAATTAATCTTCCTTCTTATCAAAGGAGAAGCTACTTCGATAATAAGAAATTCATGGCAAATCATTTCAAAGTGGATGCCACTTTTCTACATCAACCAAAATTAGAAGATTTTTGGGCAGGTTATATAGATGAGTTCGAGGTTGAAAAGAGACTACATTCAAGGTTTACATTGAGCCAGATTGTTACTTTGCGACTACCTTTTAAGGTTAAAGGATTTGATACTGATGATGAGGAAGATGTGACAGAGCCTAGATATAGGGAGCAGAATAATGACACAGTGGCCAGAAAAGTAGAATGGGGAAGAAAAGAAGTGGATAATATGAATGCTCTTTCTCAAGAAGTGTTCAGAAGGACATATAAATGGTTGAAAGAAATGAGCAAAAAGAAGAAGCAAGAGGCTTCTGGTTTAGTAACCAGAAAAAGTCTAAGAATTTCAAAACTCACAACTTCCCCTGCACTTACTAATGAAACTGAGAAATTGCTTCCTGCAGGTGAACCTAAATCTGGAGTAAAAGCCCATCTTGAAGAGAAAAAGCTAATCCTTGTGCAATCTGCAAGGACCACGAGAGCTCGGAGCAAAATGAAAGAAAATACAGATAAAGTCCCCTGCATCATAATAGACCTAGAGACAAAGGAAGGTGATTCCTAGCCTTAGAAGAAATCTAAAATGGAAAAAAACCCAGCCAACCCTTCAAATACTCAATCAACAAAAGAAGGTCAACAAGACCTATCAATATTAAGCACTCCTACAAATGCTTCTACACCAAAGACCCCAAACTGGCTGGAGTTATCAGTCAGCAAGAAGAGGAACATTGTTCCTATCTAGGCCCCTATTGGAGACTTAGTCAGCAAATATATTGGAAAGACTCCATGAGCAAAGAAACCAAAATTTGAAGCAATGGTTGATGTAGATGCTAAAACATGTCACTGGATTACAGAAATTTTCAAACCAAATTCTGATAAAGCTAGTGATGAGGTCATAGAGCAAGACTTCAATTTGGAAAAGATAGATTTGGGAATGTATACTAGGGCCACCAACCTAAAAATCTTGAACTTAGCAACTAAGAAAATCAACCATCATGTACATAAGGATGCAGAAGATAAGATGAACTTGAAGCAGGCCCTTTGTGAAATGGCCAAATACATTCAACAACTTCACAATCCTATACCTCAACCATTTTCAATAGTTTCATTTGACCTAGATGTCAAGTCTCCAGAGAATAAAAAATTCCTCGATCAAGTCCACAAAGATAGGTCCATATCAAACGCTTTCTTCCTCTAGATTGATAAGGTAACCAAAGAAATTACCAAGTTCTCTTGTGATTTTAATAGCCAGATGGAAAGATTTGAAAAATTGTTAAAAGTAGTAGAGGAAGATGTTGAAATGTGGAAAAATGAAAAGGGTTAATTGGAGATCGAAGTACATAACATGGAAGATGAGAATTCACTATTTGTTGTTAAAGTGAACATAAAATGGGAAGGCACACTATATGAGTAAGCCATCAAAGAATCTGCCCAGATAATTGAAGCCTAGATCAGTGCGAGGGAAAGAATGCATGCATAGAATGAATGCACAGGAAAAATGATTGGATTGGAGAATAAGACTAGTTATGAAATGGCCAAAATACTTGCCTATTACAATCAAAAGGTAGAAAATCTAAAAGCTACTAAGGAAATTGGGGTGAAAGATCATTCAGTTGTAGCTCATGTGGAGTCATTAGTTGTCTACGATTATGAACATATGAAAATCTTTTAAGAAAAATCCTAGCAAATACAAAACTTCAAGAATATTTGGGGGTAGAGATTTGGGGCGGTTGCTAAACCGAATCAAGAATTGAGGAAAAACTTCTCAGCTACATTTGAGGAATGGAAAACAGCAAAAGACGCCACCAACACTGATGATGGAGCTGGAATTGGCCTATCGGCCAATTAGTTTTCAGGATAGTTGTTTTTTTTTGCCTTTTTCTAAATTTTTTTGCTATCTTTAGAACAGTTAGTTATTGAAAACTGAAATGGCCCTGCGTGGCTATATATGCTATATTTGACGACCAAGTGAGGGTCGGTTCTCTGAAAGAAAAACTTTGGCAACACTATCTATTTTGTTTAAGTATTTTTGTGGTGGTTAATATTGTGAATTCTAGATATATGAATATATTATCAGTTGATTATATAAGCAGATCTTGGTATTTTCATTGATAAGTTGGTCTCTTGGAGTGTATGATTTTAATTTCAGTCAAAATTGAATGAATTTATTACTTTAATATGCAAGTATATCTTAGAATTTAGTCAGTTATCTTTTTCAAGATTTGATATCCTTCTGAATCGGTCATTCTTAATTAAATTTTCTATTTAAGATTTGATTCAATTGGCTCGGATATCTTGAATCTCTTTAAATCTCAAAATAGTTAGCCATTTATCTATGATGAATGTGAATTGCAACCTTTCATACTTTATGGTCAAAAGTGTATCTTGAAGTAAATTCTTTCTGAATAAAAGGTTATTACAGATTAATCTTTGTATAAGGTAGTTGCTCCTTTGAAGCAGAGAGTGTGGTTGTGAGTAACTCAATCAACTATTAGTGCATTTTTCCTTCTGCTTTTGGGTTAAAAGAGTCATTTATTTGTTAATCTTCAAAAGGGAAAATCTGTTCACTAACAAATTTTTGGCGACTCTACCAAGGACTTCGTTGTTAAAGAGGTTCACTATGCAATTTTTTCTCCATATGAGATTGAATCATGGTATTGCCTGTTGATGCAATACCTGGTCAAGAATAAATCCCTCCTATCCTTCAACCTAACTTACACTTTTTAGATACTCAGGAGGACATTATTTTTGATTTAAACGCTCTGGCCTGGCAGTCAAGAGTAAGTAATCAACAATATCAACAAGTTTGACTTGTTATAGAGGAGGAAGAAGAGATTGGGGAGTGGCTAAGAGGACTTCCCATAGCTCAAGAGGCTTACATGGTGGATAGAGCAGCTCAAGGCCCCTAAGGACCTTAATCCTGGATTCTCATCCTCACACCAGATCCCAAAGGAGAGAGGGTATTTTTGATAAATTTTATCAAGAGTTACAAAAATATTATTTTCCAATCACCTATATCCCTAAGAAGAAAGAAAAGAGTAGACCCTCCTCTCCACCTAAAGTTTCCCCTAAATCATCTTCATATCACCTTAATTGGCAGGCGTTAACATTATCTGGAACCCAAGCCCCACCTATTGTAACCATCTTCCCGAAGTCACTCATGGCACAACCTTGGAGAGCGGCAGTTGGTCCTTTAAATGTGGGAGGAAACCACCCCTTACCAAAACGGGCTAGAGATATACTACCTAAATTTTATGGTAATGGAAAATTTTATGTGGATGACCATTTGAATGCTTTCAATACCGCTTGTGGAGTTTTAGTTGTTCAACACGAGGATGTGGCAATTAGGTTATTTGTGCAAACCCTTGCTGATTTAGTTGTCAATTGGTTCTACCATTTTCCAAATGGTCATATTACTGATTGGAATTCTATGTTCAAATAGCCTTCGAATCATGTTTCAAATCTGTTGAAGATGAACACTCCCTCCTACTTCAACTATCCCAATTAAAAAAGGAGATGCATGAACCCATGAGGGAATTCATGGAAAAATTCATCAAGATCCTCTACCAAATTCCCAATGCCAAAGACCTAATGGTGAAAATGAAAAGGGTTTCTTTATCAATGCTATGCCACTAGACATAAGTTATTAGTTGAGACGGGATAGAGTTGTTGACTTAACTATAGCCCAGAGCCTTGCAGTAGAACTTGAAGATGATCTAATAACAGCAAGAAAGTGGAAAAGGGAGTGCAAACACCAGCTAATCAAGCATCTACCTCTGGTTCTACTGACCCGGTAGTACAAATATTAGTTAATGATATGATTTCCCTAAAAAGATAGTTACCAAAATCTACTCCCGCCCCATATCAAGATATACCTCATAGATACACAAACCAAGGGACAGGAAATTATGGGAAACCATCAAATGCGTTGCCAATTCAACAAAGATGTCAAATTGAGCCTCCTCCAATAAGAAGTAACATTTTTCATTTAACAGATGAACAGGATGGAGACCCTTGTCCTAAAATGGTGCGGTACAAATAGTTAGAAGCTAACAAAGAGACCATTCAAGAGATCCCTACTAATGAAGAAAACTATGGAGGACCTGGCGACTCCGTAAGTTACTACCTAGAGTATGAGTCTGATTCAGACCATGGTGGCGACATTTTAATCACTCTAGAGGAACCTTCATGTTCAGTGCTTACTAGGGGTCACCAAGGTAGCAAAGTTACTAATCGGTTTCACATCCATTTCAAAATAAAAAGGAAAAAGAGCATATGAACCAAATCAATGGCTCAAAGGCAGAGGAAAAAGAAGAGCCAGAGGTAAAGACTCTAAAAAATCAGATCCAGAGTCTTCTTTTGATTTTGTTAATTTTTGTAAATATTCTAAAATCCATATTTCTCTTGCTGAATATTTGAAGTTAAATCCCAATGAGCTTGATAAATTGGTAGATTATGTAAGAGGTTCCTCTCCTAAGGTTATAGCTAGAATCAAACAAATACTGTGTCTACTCATGAAACCCCTATAAATCTTGAATCAAACCATCCTGAGAATGTGCAACCTATCCTTAATCAAGAGTCCTTAGAACCTGCTCAAATTTTATGAAAACTAGAACCTTTCTATGTATCTCTATTCATTCATGGTCATAAACTGAGCAACTGGATCATACACTCAGGGATGTCGGATAATATTATGCCCTCTTCTGTAGCAAAATCCCTAGATTTACCCTTAACAAAGACTTTTGGTAAATGTTATTCAATGGATTCTAAACAGGTTCCATTACTTGGTCAAATCAAAGATGCTCAGGTCTCGTTAGCTTCCTTCCCCAACAAGAGGTTAAAATTGACCATCTTAGTTGCTGACATACCTTCTATTTATGGTATGCTTTTAAGTCGAATATTGTACATAGATTTAGGAGGTGAAATCAAATTAGATTGGTCACAGGCAATAGTCCCCATTGGCAATCGAAAGGTGATCTTACAACCTAAGACCAAATAAAAATATACAATTTTCCCATCTGAAGATCCCAGAGCCTAGATTTTGTATCATGAGATGGATTTTGCTAATTATGTGATTTTACCTAAAGATGATGTTACAGAGCTGGAATCTCCTAGGAATGAAGGAGTTTGGACGCTTGAGTTTGATGAAATTTTTTCTTCCATGGGTTCTGGTGCGGGAGTGGTTCTGGTATCTCCTTTCGAAGAAAATTTTCCTTTTGCTTTTAAACTAGAGTTTGAAAATACCAATAACACACCTGAGTATGAAGCATTACTACTCGGTATTCAAGAAGCAAAAAGGAAAGGTATCAGAATTTTGAAAGCTAAGGGAGATGCTGAGTTGATCATGAAGCAGGTGAGAGGGATATATGTAGTAACAAATTAGAGGATGAAGCATTATAGAAATAGAGTTTGGGATGAAATTGAGGGTTTTGAGGCATTTTCAATTGAAGCAGTTCCTAGAGAATTGAATTCTAGGGCAGATATCTTGGCTGGATCTGCAACACTACTAATCCCTCATCTAGACTTTAAAAATGACCATTACACTATAGAGCTAGTTCATCGACCAAACATGCTAGATAATGCTAATTCTTGGCAAGTCTTCAATGATGATGCCCATGTGTTGACATTCCTACAAGGTATTGAGAAATTCTCTTCAGTATTTTTTGAAGGTTTGGAGTTCAAGTGTCAAGAGTTCTGTGTAGACGAAGGAACTGATAAAAAAGAAGATAATGTGCATTTGAAAGGAAATCATATTCCTAAAGGCCTCGTAATGATGGAGAGCTTGTTTGACTACAACGATTATTTTATCGGCCAAACTGGTGAAACCAGTAGCAAGCAATTCGACAATTTTGAGAAAATAAATATAGGTGATAATGAAAATTCCAAATATGTGAATTTGGGCAAGTGTTGTAGCCTTGAAGAGAAAGTAATATTCACAAAGTTGCTAAAGGAGTTCAAAGATGTGCTTGCATGGTCGTATGAAGACCTGAAAGATTTCAGAAATGGATAGTTTCAACGTCATATTCCTCTGAAGCCTAGATCCAGACCTTTCAGGAAAAAATTGAGAAATTATAATCCCAGAGTAGCAGATGTAATTTTTAGGGAGGTGGATAAAATGCTCAATGCTAGAATAATTTACCCAATTCATCATTCTACTTGGGTGGTGAACATAGTGCCAGTTCAAAAGAAAAACATAGAGATTCAAATCTGTCTCGATTTTAGAAATCTAAATCAGTCCAGCTTGAAGGATAAATTTGCCCTGTTTAAGATGGATCACATTTTACAGAAGGTGGTAGGTTCTGATATGATGTCTATGCTAGATGGTTTTTTTCATTATAATCAGATCAGCATAGCTCCTGATGATCGGCACAAAACATCATTCACCACTCCTTGGGACACGTTTGCACATAATAGAATGCCTTTCAGCCTAATCAATGTAGGCGCCACTTTTCAATGGGTCATGAACTCTTCTTTTGGTCACTTGATGAACAAGGTAATTGTAGTCTACCTAGATGATATGACTGTGTTCTCTCATAGAATAAAAAACATTCAAAATATTTCAGACTCATCCTTCAAGAATGTAAAGATCAAGGAATATCGCTCAACCCAAAAAAATCTGTCTTCGGCGTAACTGAAGGAAAATTGTTGGGTCACACAGTGTCAAAGGGAGGGAATAAGATTGACCCAGAAAGGGTGCGAGCAATCCATAAATTATGTTTATCTTTAAACAGAAATGGAATTAGGTCTTTCTTTGGACATATCAACTTTTTGAGGAGATTTGTGCTTGAATTCTCAGAAACAACCCAACCCATGGTAAGCTTGCTAAGTGAAAAACAAAGTTTCAAATGGACTGATGAGGCCAAAAGATCTTTTGTTGAAGTTAAGAAAGTAATCGCTCAAGCTCCAGTCCTTGCTCATCTGGATTTTTGAAAGGATTTTGTAATACATGGCTATGCTTCAGAGCACACCATGTCAAGTGTCTTGTTACAAAAAAATGAAGCGAGCGAGGATGTTCCTATCTCCTTTATGAGTGTGCCATTAAAGAAGCATGAGTTGAAGTACTCTCCTACAAAAAAGCAAGATTTTGTGTTAGTAAAAGTTGTTAAACAATTTTGGTACTATTTCTTCATTCTCATTCTACAGTTTATGTCCCGAATTCAACTATCAAGAGTATCCTAACTTAGTAGGAGGTGTCTATGAATAACAGAGCAACCTGGGTAGAAAAAGTGCAAGAGTTTGATTTGGAAATCAAACCTACCAAATTGGTAAGAGGTCAAGGCCTCTGCAAATTAATTGTAGAGAATGATGAAGATTTTGGTGTAGAGATTCCTTTATCCCTATTTATATGTCTAAAAGATCCATGGTTCTCAAATGTTGCTTATTATTTGGCTTATGGAGAATGCCCTAATCATCTAACAACAAAGGAACATAGAAATTTGAAACTTAAAGCGACCAAATATGTTATAGTTGATGACATATTATACAAAAGAGGCTTAGATGGGATGTTTCTTAGGTGTGTAGACGAAAATCAACAAAAGAAACTGCTTCAATCCTTCTATAATGAAGCTTGCGGTGAACATTTTTCATCCTCAGTAACAAATTTCAAAATACTAAGGAATTTTTACTATTGGCCTAGGATGTTCAAGGAAGCTTACAGGTGGGTAGCACAATGTGAGAAATGTAAGTTATTTTCTGGAAAACCCCATTTGGTTTCTTTACCATTAAGACATGTAGTCGTTGAAGAACCATTCGAGCAGTGGGGCTTAGATTTTGTAGGTCCAATACATCCTCCATCAAGCACAAGTCACACCCATATCCTGACCACAATAGACTACTTTAAAAAATGGGTAGAAGCCATTCGTGTGAGAAAAACCACTTCAGAAATAGTCTGTTCCTTTCTAAAAGAAAATATTTTGGAGAGATTTGGGGTTTCGGTGAAGATAGTGGTAGATAATGTGCAAAATTTTTATTCTCATGAAATGCAGTTATTCTGTTATGATAATGGGATTCAGTTGTCACACTCATATAATTATTTTCCTTAGGGTAATGGTCAGGCTGAATCAACTAACAAGAACTTGATCGCCATAATGAAAAATGTTAATTAATGCCAATGCCAGAGATTGGCACAAAAGGTTGCATGAAGAATTATGGGCTGATCGCACTATACCCAAATGAGCCATAGGGATATCTCCCTTCGAGTTGGTATATCGCATAGAGGCTCAATTTCCTCTTCCTTTAGAACAGGCGACAACTAAGCTACAAAAAGTGATCGAGGACCAACTTTTTCAAAGTGCTCTAGAGAAGAGAATCATGTATTTGAGAAAAATCGAAGAGGAACAAGAAAATATTGTAGACCATCTTACCAGTCACCAAGCTAGGGTGAAGAAAATCTTTGATAGGAAAGCTCGGCCCTAGAAATTCATGACAAGAGATAAAGTTTTGTTGTGGGATAAAAGGTGAGAACCTCGAGGCGCACATAACAAATTCAAATCATTATGGAAGGGCCCCTTTGAGATTATCCATGAACTCGACCCTAATTATTTTAAACTGAGGTATGTTGATGGAACAAAAATGCCCTTGTCCTTTAATGGGAAAGATCTCAAGCTTTATGAGTTGTAAATAGCTGGTCTTTTGTGTACATAAGTTTTGTTGTGCTTTAGGTTAGGGTTTTCTTGTTAGTAGGCTTAATTTTGTGTGGAACCAGAGATTTTTGGAGTTCTTTGTTTCATCCCTCATGGTCATATCCCTAGTTGGAGCCACTTGTTGCAGGTCAGAAAGATTTCTGTTAAAAATTTTCTACGTAACATGTATTTTGTTAAAGTGCATATTGAATCTTGAATCTTGAACCTCGTGGTTCAAGGTTCAAAGTTCAATTTCCCATTCCCCATGTTACAATTCATATGCAATTCTTTTGGTTGGCAAAGCTTTATAACTCACACATTTGAGTGTCTTTGCCATATTGAATCTTGAATCTTGAACCTCACGGTTCAAGGTTCACTTTTTCAAAATAGGCTTGTCTCTTTGCATGCCCAACCCGTGTCTTTTCCCATTTTGGCGTCAGTGTTTTTCATAATCTTGAACTTTGAACTCCTACTTTTTGGTTCATAATTCAATATATTCAATATGATATGCATTAGTCTATCTCACTTATAGGTTTATCAATACATGACCGAGGCATAAGGGATTATGAATTTTGAACTTCACGCTTCACGGTTCAAGGTTCAAAATCTGAAATCCAATAATGATCAAATATTTGTGGCACGTGTCAGATCTCACTTTCCTTTATGAGATCAATTTTTGAAAAGATGTGGAGTAAAGTCCAGCTTAGCAAAAGTACAGATTGCTCGAAGATGAAATAAATATGATTGGACGCGCCCAGCAAATGATGACAAAAATAATTAATTCATGACAAGAAATCATGATTACCAAAAAAGGGCAACTTAAATGTATGTATTAAATCTTCTCTTCTTGCCTTTTCTGTTTACACACAACCATTGGAAGCACAATCAGAAGTGAAGCACAGTGAAGGTATTTCACCGGAAGTGAAAACAAACAACACCAGTGAGTTTCAAGAAATCTTCCTCATTTTCCTTTCCATTTTTAAGAATTATATGTTGTAAGAAAGGAAATTCCAGTCTTTTCTGTCTCATTTTCTTGAAGTCATTTGTTTAAAAATCACTATGAATAGTCCTAGCGAGTCGGCCTCTCAAGCCAGATTTGTAAAGGAGAACAATTTTTCTCCTATAATTAGTTGTCTACTAGAGATGCGAGACACAATTCTTGTAGATAAAGACATAGCAGAGATTGTTCATAGATTGAAGAATGCAGAGGTAGGAACCCTTTCAGCCAAGATTGTAGAAAGTGGACTATTGGAGGCTGCTGTTTTTCTTGAAGTGACTTTGTGCCCTGAGTTGGTAATGGAATGCAGAAACAGGTACAATAGGATTGACAAGTGTATTTGTCTTCCTTCTAGAGAATTGTTAGTGTCCATCAACAGACAAGTAGTCATGGCTGCCCTGAGAATCCCTCCTATAGAAACCTATGTCAACTAGGACTTTGAGAAGGCTAAAAAGGAATTTCACCTTAATTTCAAATATTATAGCAACAACATCGCCAGAGACTGGTTATTAAAAGCAGAGAGAGGGGGTTCTAGGTTACCAAAACCTCTTTAAAAAGACCAATTGATAAGAGAGGTACGTGACATTATGGTCATGTTAAACAGATTAAAGGGTAGACCTAATAATATCATGTGGGAGAAAAGGATGTATATTTTCATCCAAGTCATTCTGAGTGAAGGAAAATATGTTGGTTGGGCTGAGATAATAGCAACAAGACTTCATGAAGAGTTATCCTAGTCTGCAGAGGCATCCAATTTCTATTTGTCTTCATATCTATTTTATGTTTTAGCCATTAGCAGGAGTTGGGAGGGTTTGCCCCATGAGCCATGGAGAGACGACATGATAATTTATGAATACCATCCTTATTTGCAGAAGAAGAGAAGTCTAAGAAATTTCCAAAGAGTACAAGATACATTCTTAGCCAAGCTTGTTTTCAAGCTAAGAGGAAGGGTAAATAATAGAATGTCTGAAGAAGCCAGGGAATTGATCAAAATCTACGGTAGCTTCTTTGTTCAATCACCCACTTTCAGTTACTTAAGGGTAGGAGGTTTGAGTGGGCTCTTTCTATCCTATTGATCTAGGGCATTACCATTTCAGATTAACACATGCTATGTCTTCCTCAGATACAAAACTCAAGGGAATTAATCTTCCTTCTTATCAAAGGAGAAGTTACTTCGATAGAAAGAAAGTTGTGGCAAATCATTTCAAAGTGGATGCCACTTTTCTACATCAACCAGAATTGGAAGATTTTTGGGCAGATTGTATAGATGAGTTCGAGGTTGAAAAGAGACTACATTCCGGGTTTACATTGAGCCAAATTGTTACCTTTTGGCTACCTTTTAAGGTTAAAGGATTTGATACTTATGATGAGGAAGATGTGATAGAACCTGGATACAAGGAGAATAATAATGACACAGTGGCTAGAAAAGTAGAATAGGGAAGAGAAGAAGTGGAGGATGTGAATGCTATTTCTCAACAAGTGTTCAAAAGGATAGATAAATGGTTGAAAGAAATGAGCAAAAAGAAGAAGCAAGAGGCTTCTAGTTCAGTAACCAGAAAAAGTCCAAGAATTTCAAAACTCACAACTTCCCCTGCCCTTACTAATGAAACTAAGAAATTGCTTCCTATAGGTGAACCTAAATCTCGAGTAAAGCCCCAACTTGAAGAGAAAAAGCCAATCCTTCTGCAACTTGCAAGGACCATGAGAGCTAGGAGCAAAAGGAAAGAAAAGATAGATAAAGTCCCCTGCATCATAATAGACCTAGAGATAGAGTAAGGCGATTCCCAGCCTCAGAAAAAATCTAAAATAGACAAAAACCCAGTCAGCCCTTCAAAGACTCAATCAGTAGAAGAAGGTCAATGAGACCTATCAGTATTAAGAACTCCTACAAATGCTTCTACACCAAAGACCCCAAACTAGCTGGAGTTATTAGTCAGCAAGAAGAGGAACATTGTTCCTATCTCGGCCCCTGTTGGATACTTAGTCAACAAATATCTTGGAAAGACTCCATGAGAAAAGAAACCAAAAGTGGAGGCAATGGTTGATGTAAATGCTAAAATAGGTCACTGGATTGCAAATATTTTCAAACCAAATTCTAATAAAGCTAGTGATGAGGTCATAGAGAAAGACTTCAATGTGAAAAGATAGATTTGGGAATGTCTACCAGGGCCACCGACCTGAAGATCTTGAACTCAACAAATAAGAAAATCAACCATCGTGTACAGAAGGATGCGGAAGACAAGATGAAACTGAAGCAGGCCCTTTGTGAAATGGCCAAATACATTCAACAACTTCATAATCTTGTACCTCAACCATTGTCAATAGTTCCATTTGACCTAGATGTCAAGTTTCCAGAGAATCAAAAATTCCTCGATCAAGTCCACAAAGACAGGTCCATATCAAAGGCTTTCTTCCTCTAGATTGATAAGGTAACCAATGGAATTATCAAGTTCGCTTGTGATTTTAATAGCCTGATGGAAAGATCTGAAAAATTGTTAAAAGTAGTAGAGGAAGATGTTGAAATGTGGAAAAATGAAAAGGGTCAATTAGAGATCAAATTACATAACATGGAAGATGTTTATACTTACGGTATAAACAAGTTCCTCTTTGAAAAAGAAGTACCAGGGGTCGATGAGAATTCACTGTTTGTTGTTAAAGTGAACATGGAATGGGAAGGCACACTATATGAGCAAGGCATCAAAGAATCTGCCCAGATAATTGAAGCCCAGATCAGTGCAAGGGAAATCATGCATGCATAGAATGAATGCACGGGAAAAATAATTGGATTGGAGAATAAGACTGGTTATGAAATGGCCAAAATACTTGCCTGTTACAATCAAAAGGTAGAAAATCTGAAAGTTGCTAAGGAAATTGGGGTGAAAGATCATTCAATTGTAGCTCATGTAGAGTTAGTAGTTGTCTACTGTTATGAACAGATGAAAACCTTTGAAGACAAATCCCAGCAGATACAAAACTTCAAGAATATTTGGGGGTAGAGATTTGGGGCAGTTGCTAAACCAAATCAAGAAATGAGGAAAAACTTCTCAGCTGCATTTGAGGAAGGGAAAACAGAAAAAGACGCAACCAACACTAATGATGGAGCTGGAATTGGCCTATCGGCCAATTAGTTTTCTAGATAGTTGTTCTATTTTTCCTTTTTTCTGATAGTTTTTGCTATCTTTAGGGCAGTTAGTTATTGAAAACTGAAATGGCCCTGCATGGCTATATATGCTATTTTTGACAACCAAGTGAGGGTCGGTTCTTCTAAAGAAAAAGTTTGGCAACACTGTCTATTTTGTTTAAGTTTATTTTGTGGTTGTTAATATTGTGAATTCTAGATATATGAATATATTATTAGTTGATTATATAAGCAGATCCTGGTGTTTTCATTGATAAGTTGGTCTCTTGGAGTGTATGATTTAAATTTCAGTCAGAATTGAATGAGTATATTACTTTAATATGCAATTATATCTTAGAATTTAGTCAGTAATATTTTTCAATATTTGATATCCTTCTGAATTGGTCATTCTTAATTAAATTATCTATTTACTTGATTTGAGTCAGTTGGCTCAGATATCTTGAATCTCTTTAAATCTCAAAATAGTTAGCCATTTATCTATGATGAATGTGAATTGTAGCCTTTCATACTTTCTGGTCAAAAGTGTATCTTTAAGTAAATTCTTTCTGAATAAAAGGTTATTACAGATTAATCTTTGTATAAGGTAGCTTCTCCTTTGAAGCAGAGAGTGTGGTTGTGAGTAACTCACTCAAATGTTAGTGCATTTTTCCTTCTGCTTTTGGGTTAAAAGAGTCATTTATTTGTTAATCTCCAAAAGGGAAAATCTGTTCACTAGCAATGATGATGATAATGATGATGATGACGACGATGATGATGACGATGATGGTGATGATAATGATGATGACATGATGATGTCGATGATGACAATGATGAAGACGATGTCAATGATGGTGGTGGTTATGATGTTGACGACGATGATGATCATGGTGATGAGTTGGATGAAGAAGAAGATCATTGACATGAATGAAATGTACAGTTATGCGATCACTACTTAATCTATTTAATATTGATTTCTTGATAGAAATGTATATTTATGTGATCAATGCTTAATTTAATTAATTCATGATGTACGTTTTAATGTTTTTTAATTCATATGAGATGCTTATGGTTTTTAATGTACTTACTATGTATTTTTGAGTGTATGTATCATGAATTTTTAGATAACATAAGATAATTTAATTACATATGTAGGTACCTGAACCCCTTTCATGAGCATCCCACACAGTCTCATGGATCGACAGGTATCAGTCAATACACCCTATAGAGATTAATGTAATTCACAATTTGCAAAATATCTCGCATTACTTGCTATCGCTCTCATTTGATGGAGTGCAAGTAGAAGCAAATAGGTATTTGTCAGATGTGTCTTTCTCGAGCAAAGGAAATATAGGAATGGAAGAAGAAATTGAGTCATGAAGTATGTCTGAATTAGGAAGATCAACTAGAGGTCAAAAGACTAGAAGGAAATTCAATAAATGCATGAAATTTTTCCTTGCTCAAGGGGGGTCATGTTCTTATGATGATGAGAGAAAAGGCAACATCGAGGTGCCCTTTAGGTACCAATATCTATAGAAATAATGGGTCCCCAAGGAACTTCCTCCAATAAAACCCCCAAGAAAATTCCTCCAATAAACACTGATTTTAGTGTTAAAGGCAAGATATATCGCATTGCACCATCATTAATACATGGTTTGGGCCTATTTTCCATGGATGGCATAAAGGTCTCTTACAAAAAAGTTGTCAAATTGATGGAGTATGTTAGACCTTGTTACGATTACAAAAGTTGGATGCGAATTGTTCAATATAAAAAAGTATGTGTAGGTATGCACTCTCAACAAATTATATTCAACAAAAAGACAATGAGAAAAGTAAAAGAGTGGCTATATACATTGACGGAAGGCCAAAAGCATCAAGGAATATTGTAGGTTTTATAAATAGCACGTGACCTCTGTCAACTAGCCCAATTGCATATTTGAGGCGCATGAGGAAAATCATGTATTTGTATGTGCGATAAAATCAATACGTGCAGTGGAAGAGCTGTTGATTGATTACAATTTGAATCGCATAGATACAAATAATTTCACTATCATGGGGTATGTACTATGTACCATTAAATAATGTAGTTTATTTTCTAGCCACATCTAGAGAGT
>MU224257.1:1051412-1062631 GCA_018584345.1 Thuja plicata | reverse complement strand
GTCTCCTCACCATCCACCTCATCTCCATCATCATCTTCTAATGAAATTTATTAATCTAGTCCTTTCTAATTATTGGTTAACTTTAAATAATAACACAGGGCCACAATATGGAGCAGCCACATAGAGGAGACAATGATGATCCTGCAGGTACTTCTTCCCAGTAGGTAAACCTCTTTATTATTGTACTACAAATTAGATAGAAACAAAATGTTAAATAGTGTTTTTTATTATGTTATTTTTATCACTGTTTCAAATTAATTCTAATAGTGATAGTAATATTGTTGTCACAGACATGTGGTCAGTAGAGAAAGGGAAAGGAACCCACAGTCCCTCAGGAGGAGTCCTTTGACGAGGACCTAAATATTGATTTCAGTATTTGTAATGACCCGACCTCTGCAATTCAAAAATGCCTCCAAAAAATTAGAAAAAGAGTGGCTCAATTAGCATCTATATTCCCTCTGACTCTTGAGTCACAAAAGAGGGCAACTGAATTGATGCACCTATCTCAAAATTATAGAGTAAGTATTAATGTAATGTTTAATTATAACAAAAGTTCAATAATAGTTTTTATGTTATACTAGTCTTTTATGTCATTAAAAAATAAGCGAATGCGTTTCTTTTACATCTTTTTTTTGTGTAATTTTGATCCTCGTGGCCATGATGAGGGTACTACAGGTGGTTCAAGTAGATCACATGTTGGACTATCTTTTTTTTACGCTATAACAATACTGTCCATGCTAATCACTACTTTTATTATGCTCTAACAATCTTATTCTTCAACACTTATCAATGATCAGTTACTATCATCGCCTCATACGATGACAAGCTCAGATGTAGTGCCTCCTACAATTTTGACAATGCGTAGCATGGCCACAGATGCCATGGAATCACATACTCGTACACAGATTTTATTTTCTCTATCATTATATATATTTTTATTTCCCTTGAAGTATTCTTTCTTAGGGGCATTTCGTAATGGATTCAATTTATGCAATAGAAGATGCATCACATGATGGTGAATTTCTTGGATGTACTCGTATTCCTAGTATGGGAATGGAGACGGATTGCATATTGCTTGTGAGCAAAGAAGAAGGAGTTCCCTTGAAAATAGAAAAACTTCCAGGTACTTTAAAGATTGGACCTTTCTTTTACTATACAATCGTATGTTAATTATACCTTGCATTCAATATGATAAGCTTACATCTATTGTATTCTTATTTTATACTATTATATCCTTCGACTAATGATCCCGTGATTATTTTGCAGTGAATGATGTTTTTTATGGTAAAATTAGTGACGAGTGTTTGCGGATATTCAGCCCCACCATCTGTACATGGTGGAACATCATATCCAAACTAAAACCCCAATCCACTATTTTGATTTCATATCATTGCCAGAATAGTTATCATTACATCCATTTCTTAAACTATATTAAAGGTAAGTTCACTTCATTTTTGAATCTAACACTATTTTTTTTCTTAAAAGGTGGAAAGTCCAAGATATAAAGTTAAAGGATGCTCTCGTAGAGAGTATGAAAAACTTATTTGGGACTCATGTATTTGAGAAGGATAAGCTCCTTCAGAAAGCTGGGTTATGTTTGAGGTATATTAGGGACCAGTATAGGTTTATATTATCAAAAAACCTGATTTACCAGCGCCCCCCTTGCATTCCCGATTTAGAGTGACAACATCTTATTATGGATGCAAACGAGAAAAATAAAATAAAAAAAGGAATTACACCACCAGACCACAAAAGAAGGTATGTGATACTGTTAAGAATGTAATTGTGTACTAAATACTCTTCATATTTATATGAACTAACTTATTTCAATCTCTTCATAGATTGCCTGACACATCAAAGGCAACAAAGGCAAGACTAGGAAAGCACGGGGAACACAAGCTTGGCTCTGGTGGTTATTCCAAACTTGGTGCACGAGTTGTAAGTGTTAATATTATCAGATTTATATGAGGAAAAAATACAATCTGTAGATGGATTTTAACACTGAAAATAATAATTTGATCTTTATAATATTTATTTATAATTTGCAATCTTTTTTGCTTTGATGAAACAATGAAATAAAATTTGATGATACCAAGCAAAAATGCAGGGCGCGGAGTTCAATAAAAGTCTCACAGAAGAGGACAAGAGAATTGGCTTCCAACAAGGCTATAAAGTTGTGGCTGAAAGAATAAGAAGTGCACAAGGTTCTACTGATGGATCTGTCGCGGTAAGTAAGATAAATGATGATTATTTCAAATTTAATTATTCACCAATTAGTTTATTTGATGTTAAGTTCCAACATAAAGTGAGTATATTTATTTTAAGTAAGAAAAAAATGATAACATGAATGCGTATTAAATTGGAATGCAGCTTGTCGATTCTGGTACACAACCTATACGTGATGATTTTGTTTTGGATGTGCACCACAGTGATAGAGGTATACATTTGTTATTCAATTTTTTTAATATAATTATTAATACAAGTAAACATCTTAAATTGATTGGTGTAGTAATACAAATTTAATTGCAATAGGTGTTTGGATTAATGTAACAATTTGTATTACAGTTGTAGAGAGTGTAGAGGCCACTATTAATGAGCAGGTTGAGGTTGAGACCGAGGCCAGACAAACTGATCTCGAAGTTGATGATGTGACTAGATCAGGTAAAGAGCTATACAATTATGTCCTTTAAAGTATTGAAATACTTGTAACAAATTATAATAAATTTTTTTTAATTTAAGCCTTTTATATGTTATTGCAGATGACCCCCGTTTGCATCAACAAAGAACTAGTCATGCATTGAGATCTGATGATAGGGGAGATGATCATGATGACATCGATGCTCCTCTTAGTGATTTCTTCTCAAAAGTGAAAAAACCTGTTCCAAAGAAAAAAAGAAATGATTGTCATCTATGCACCTTAATTGATAATCATTGATTTTATGTGCCAATGAATTAAATTATGCGCTATTGAATGTTCATAAATTTTATAATGTGTTAATGAATGTTTATGAATGTTATCATGTGATAATTAATGAATGTTACATTTTAGTATTGGATGAAATAATGAATGAATGTTAGATGTTAACGAGGAATTTAGAGTGATGTTAGGAGGGGGGTGGGGCCAAATGAGCTTCCACCTTCATGTGGTTGGCCCTATTTAGTATAGAATATAAAACTATTCTTGAAACAAAGTGAAGCTCAATAAGGTTGTTCCTTATCTAGGGTCTCAAATGTAGCCTTTATCCAACTCTCAACATTGTAAGGCTTCAAGTGGTATCTCCATGTCCCACTGAAATCTTTTCTTTCTCCTAAGAACTCTTACCGAGCTCTGATACCACTTGATGCAGAGCTTATAGCTTCACTTGTCCTCTAGGACTAAATCTCTCAACTTTTCAAGTAGATCTCTTACTATAGGCTCTACACCTTTGAAAACAACTTCTAACTTCAATATAGCATCCAAACTTCATGATTCAAGTTCCTATTTTGGGTTGATTTGGACAATCACTCCCAATGAACCTACTTGGGTACACCAACTATTGGTAAAACACAAGAGGCTATGCAAAATTGAGCATTGATCATATGGTTGTCTTGAATGCATTTCTTGTTTATGATGATAACTTAGCAAGTATAATATGAAAAGATGATCTCGATGGAAAAAAAGTAATAACATTAAATAATTTGATGTAATCATACTTTCTTGGTCTTAACCAAAGTGTTTTTGGCCCTCTTTTTATGTTCTTGATACCTTCTGAGCAATTACTAGACCTAATTATGACCTTATCTAGGAGTTTGACCCTAAAAACATCATGTTTATGAAGTTTTATTCCTTTATGAAATTGATCATTGATCATATGGTTGACTTGACGCTTATAGTCAATTAAACAAGGTAGGTTGTGGAGGAATATTGGTACAATATTGACTGATATTCCACTCATTTTGATACATTTCTTGCTAGGTTCTTTCAGTGTGTTGGTCCTCATGAAGTCATCGCTCTTTGCCTTCTAGTTGTGTGAGAGCTTGGTATTCAAGATTTAAGGAAATTTTCTTTGTGGTTGATTAATACAAGCACATTTTGGTCAACTAATTTCATTGTAGTTGTTAAGTTTCTGGATTGTTGAAGAAAATTTCTTAGGTCAGAAGTTTAAACAATAATTCTTTGTTAATGTTGCAACAAGAGTTGAAAATAAAGACTAATTAATGTTGTTTCTATTTATTAATCTAGATATGATATATAAACCATCCAAAAAAAGGCTGGAACAAGGTTTAGTTTAGAAGTCCTCCTGAATCAACGCTTCGGGAGGACTGGAGAAGAACATAGTAAGTGAAGAAGGTTTAGTCTCTTTGCTAATTGAGAATGACAGTTTCTGTAGATCGAACTCCCGACACACCAGCATCCAACGTAGATTGAGCTGCCTTATCCGAATTCAAATCTCATATCTAAACTTGGTAAGACAAATTAAAGTTAATGAGCAATAAATCACCATTATAATTCAAGAAATAATAAATCTCCATATTTCACTCTTTTTATTCAAAAAAGAATTAAATTTTACATTTTTATTACTAAGATATTAATCACAATTCAATTTTTGGAAGTATAGTTATCATTAAGTTCTTGGTCTGCAAATATGAATGAATATTTTACTCTTTCAAAGCATAATTAAAGTAAAGTTTGCAATCTAGAATATAAATATTGGACTTTCACTCTTCCAAACCACAACTATGGTAAAAGTTCTTGAACTGAAAATGCAAATCTTGGGAAGTACAATAGCAGTTGAAATTCTCAAACTAGATTATTTAATATTAGCTTTCCACTTTGCAATAAGCACCTACAAGTGTATTCTCCAATTCTACGTTGGACTTACACTCTTCTTTGTTTGTGATGAAATTGTAAATTTGTTGTGCAGATAGGGTTTTTGGCCCTGCTTGTCCAACAAAGCATGTGTATGAGGAAGGGGCAAAAGATGTGGCTTTATCTATGCTGAACGACATCAATGGTGAGTTATTTAGGCTCTTTATTATGGAAATGTTCTGCATTGTCAACATAAGTTTAGGATTTTATTTGTTGTTTGATTATTTTGTTTCTCTTTGTTTTTCTCGACCTTTTGATCTTGCTCTTTATCATCATATTCAAGAGAGTGCTGAAATTATTGCAAGGCTTGTTTGATTTTATGAGCCAGACAATATTTCCAAGGAAATGTTTGAGCTACCTTCGCTCCACCTAGTGAGCAAAAGCCCTGGCTATGGAACCCTATTGCAAAGATATTGGATCTATAACTATTTTTTGTTATATATATCAGGTTTCTAGATTCATATTTCTTTGTTGAATTGTAATTAAGTTCATCTCTTAATTACATGTTGATCTAGTACTGTAACCAAATTTTGTGTGTAGATAGATAGATGTGACATTGATTTATGGTTATTCATAAGATATGTGACTGTATTACAGCTGAAAAATGAAACTCTCTTCACAAATGTGTAATCTAGTTTAAGATTTTGTATTCTTTTAGTATTATATAATTAAGTTTCCATTATCTTGCATGAAGGAACTTACAATCTATGGTATGTCTACTTCTGAAGAGAATATGTTTGATATTCTGAGTTTCTATAAATGTTTGAAGTTTTGTGTAATCTATGGGTTTCCAAATTTAATTTTGATATTATTTGAGTCTTGAGATTCAAGCCTTTTGCGATATCTCAGTGGAAGTTAATTACACAACCAAATCTTGTGTATAGTTGTATTTTTTGTTTGATAGAAATTAAGGTGTTATATAATAGGCAAAGGCATAAATGAAATACAGTTTTATTTTGTGTTGCTTTTGTCTTGTTCAGTGATCTCAATCTTATAGAGTTAGAATGCTTAACTTAAGTTGGTAGTGGGTAGCTATGTCTATTGCTTTAAGATAGAAATTGAGGTTTGAGAATAGGCTGGACTAAATTATAATTTTGGATTATTCAAACAAATTTTGAATGTGGATAGATAGATTAATGATTTTTCATCAGAGATGTAGCTGTAGTAGAGTTGGCGCAATGGAGATGTGAGAGGGTTTTGAAAATGTGATCACAATAAGGATCATAAATGGTTTAATAGCAACCTCTTTTCAAGATTTATCTAGCAAAGAATGGTTCGAGAGATTTAGAGGACTCACTATTAAACTAAAATGCAGAAGATCAACATTTCACAATGCATAAATAATAGGGTTTACTGTCCCATAGACTTCTTTTGTCTTGCGGACTTTAACAGTTGATTTTAGTCACTGTCTTGACCCATAAAACTTGATATTAGCTCTTTCTCATGCCTTTGATAGCACTGATTTTTTTCCAAAAAACAATAATGATGCTCCATTTTCTATTGAGTTTGACCTTTATGCAATTCAAGAAACTCACCTTGTAACATTGGGGCTCTTGACCTTGTGAGAAATCTATTGCCTTTGTACCCTTCATATTTCTAACTGACATTTCTCTAAGTTAAATATAATTCTAAACTACTCCCTAACCTATATCCTTGGGTTGTATACATACTATAACAACTCACCCTATGTCAATGACACTATTCACTGTTGTAATATTCTCAAGTGAACATTATTGGTTGCACTTTTGGTTTCATCTTCTCAGAAATATTGATTTCTTTACTTGTTGATATCTTGCCATGCTGCATTTTCACTTGTCAACTGATGTATTCTTTATTGCTATTGCTACAAAAACATGATTTATTCTCCTATGATGTATATTTTTGTCATTTTTTTATTCTTATTGTCCTATGACTATTTCAATTCACTTAAAACAATAACACATCCTCCTCAAAGAAACAATCTGAAATGAAAGAAAGAGGTGTCTATCACAAGATCTTAAAACTGCAGTTTGCCCTTGAAAAATTACCTCTTTCATGTATGCACATGCTTTGACACTATAATGTCTCTGGTTTGAAATTAATTCTTTGCTTGAATCTGAAACCAATGCTTTTTGTAAACTGTGGATTTCATTACATATTAAAGTTTTGTAGAGTAACTCTATTTTCTCAATAAAACAATCCCCTTGAATATTTCTCATGTGAAACATCCATATGATAGTTGTTTTAAATCCATTTTACTGAATTGGAAGGTTTTGATACTGGTGATCTGAATGTCCATTACCTCCCTTATAATTGTAGCTCTTCATTGAATATGATTCGTGATTGTTGTTATAATATGTATCGCTACAAAATTACTTTTGGATTAGTAATTGATGCTTTTATACTTGTAGTCCACTGCATTACTTTTTCTTCATGCTTTGTTTGATGTGAATGTCTCTGAATGAATATCTATCCCTAGGATGATCTATGGTTCATGCTTCTTATAATTGATGTGCTTCTTCATGAATTTGATACACTTGATAATGGTACTCTTTTACTATGTTCATTATTTTCCTTAATAGTTTCATCATAAATTTAGAAGATATAAAAAATCAGACTAGTCTATTTCACATTGTCCTTCTCCATATAAATCTTTTGTTCAAAATTATTGCGATCACCATTCCATGACATTTAATTTATCATAATGTACATTTTTATTTGAGTCATATGATTACTACCTTCCTATGATGAAACAAATGCTGAAATAAATAGTCTTTACTTTGTATACTTTCACTTCTCTTTGACATGGTTGCTTAAGGATTCAAACTTTGTCGCAAATATCTTGTAGCTTTCCTTCTGAATATCACATCACTTTATAACATCATTTTTTTCCATTGGATATGAACATTTTTCCTTTATGAAACCATGCTCTTCCTTTCTTAAGAACTAAAGTTCTAAATGTTGATAAGTAGTGCTAGTGACGGGTTTTGTGAGACATGTCTGGAAATACAT
The DNA here is from genome assembly GCA_018584345.1 of Thuja plicata. Taxonomy (NCBI): domain Eukaryota; kingdom Viridiplantae; phylum Streptophyta; class Pinopsida; order Cupressales; family Cupressaceae; genus Thuja; species Thuja plicata. The sequence continues at coordinate 1,054,791 of MU224257.1, read as the reverse complement.
GCTAGAAAGTAGTTTAAATGATAAAGCGTGAGGGCATGCATTTCAAGCAAGTCTTCTATTGATTTTTTCTTCTTCTTCTTTTCTTTCAAACAATTTAACTGTTGCTCTTCATAGAATTGTATAGTTTCGAATATACTCATAGAAACACACAAACAACCCTGTATCTAGTCATTAGAAAGTTCTAATTTATAACTTTAAATTTTAAATAAAAATAAATAGCATCCTCATCCCATTACATCCTCATCCCATTACCTTCAATGGATTGCAAGAATTTGAGCATTTAATACTATGGGTTACATATTTGATAATTTTGAGTGATATTGAATGTTGTTTATTGGCAATATAGGCGCAACCATGATGAGATGGGATGACAAAAAAGGAAAAGATGAGACCAAAGAAAGGAAAAGAAGAGTTCAAAGAAAGGAAAAGAAGAGATGAAGATGACATGGTTAGCATACTTTATCTTCTTTTTAAAACTGAGTTGTACCGGAACACAATGAAAATATAGATTAGAGAATATGAATACATCAAATAATTTGCTACGCTTTAAGCTATAAATTTGCATGAGGTTCCTTAATATAAATCATTGCATAGTTACAGTTGATAGAATGTTTATTGTAGAGCAATAGTTTGAACATATTATTCTTAATATATACTTGATTTAACATATACTTGGTTCTCCTGTTGGGACATCTACATTTTTTACAGATACTTACGACCACATGACTATACATCCGACGAGTTCTCCTATTGAAAAAACTACATTTTTGACAAGGAATTACGACAACAGTGTTATATGTTCGATGGATTTTTCTATTGGAGGGTCACCTCGTACCCATTGACATTCTGACAAACATATCGACGAACATACAACAATATCGACAGAGACGTACGATGATAATTATATATTTTCGGCGGGTTTTCCTTTCAGAAAAACTACATTTTTGATAGACATTTATGACGGTAGTGCTATGCGTTCGACGGGTTGTCTTGTCGAAGGGTCACTTGATTTTCGTCGGCATTCCGACAGGTGTAATAATGGATAACCTAGAATTTGTGATAGAAAGTTATGATAGCTATGGAATATATTCAACGGGGTTTCCTATCATGCAATCATTGCACATCCGACTGTATTTTGACAAGTTGTTCGTCGGACAGGCTACATGTTCCGTCAACATTCCGATAGATGTACCATATGCAATGCTACTACAAACTGGATATTAATGTGCTAAGATCTGACGGATACGGTGTCAGAATAGAAACAGTTACCACTTCCATAGAAATTTCTAACGAAATAACCGCAATAGTTACATCTGTCGAAGTACGGACAGATATGCGTTGAAAATCTGACAGATAGCCGTTGGAGTTTGGCCTCAAATGTGATGACATATAACTATTTGAATGTTTGACAATGTTAAGTTGAAGATAATGCAAGGCATTAAAACAATTAATGTATTATACTGTCATTGATGTCAACTTGATATCATTCGTACATGTATGCACCTTAAAATGGTCGCCTAGACTTTGGGCCCCATTTATCATTTTATCAATTTATCAAATTTCTTGAATCAATGATTTGCAACATTTTCAATTCAAATCAATTTCCTTGATCAAATTGTAATTAATTCAATTATTCAATTATTTCAATATTTCCTAAGGTTTGATCATTTTTATTTAATTAAAATATTTAATCTCCCTTTTAATTAAATAAAATTCCTCTTATTTAATTAAATTCAATTTCCCCCATTTAATTAAATAAAATTCTTCTAATTTATTTAATTGAAAGAAAACCCCTCTTTTAATTAAATAAATAAAAATCCCCACTTAAAGCAATTTATTTGTTGAAAAATGAAATGAATTAAATGAAAATTAAATAAAGATCCCTTTTTCTTCACATCCTCCTAAGTGGGGGGTTTTTGCCTCTTAATCATAGCCTTTGATTTTTGCCTCTTAATCTCAATCGTCCACTTTCCTTTAAAAGGAGACCTCTCCTTCTCATTTTCACATATAGAATTTTTAAGTATTGTTATGCTGCAGGTTTGGAGAGCAATTTTGGAGGAGCATTTGAGCACTTGAGCTTGGATATTGCAACTTCTCTCTTCTTGTCTCATTCTTCTTGCATCCATGGCTACTCATGTAGATTAGAATCATGTTTATTTCCATAGATTAATCTTGCATTTTTATTTCCTTTCATAGATTAAATATGCATTGTTATCATATAGATTAATTTCCTTTTATGCATTGTTATCATATAGAGTAGATCTCATTTTCATGCATTGAATCCCTCATTTCATGGTGTACTTGCATAGGTACAACTAGGTCAATTTGAGGGCCTCTATTTCATATCTTTACACTCCATGACTAGAGAGCTATGGATCGATATTTGAGGCCTCATTCTTGAGCAACCTTGGATGGAATAATTCATAGAAGTGTGTCAACATTTATGCACACATTTTTGGTGCCCACCGTGGGGCAGAAGATTCATTTTCTATTTTGATAGCTATTTTTAGTCAATTTTATTTTCAGATCCAAAATTTTCATCTTTCCTGTACTTGCTATTTTTGTCTGCAGAGAAAGTTCGCGCGAGCTTTTGATGGCTTTTGCATGAGATTGTACCAGATCTGGTGTTTCTTCGTGCAGCTCAAAGTGTTTCCTCGCGCGAGAAAACTATTTCTTCACACGGCTCGAAGTAATTCTTCGCGTGGCTCGTATTACTCCTTCGCGTGAGATTCAGCATCAGTGGTCTATTTTATCTGGTTTGTTGTTCTGTACTTTCTGAGCATTTTGTCGCACGACAGAGCATATCTTCACGCGAGCTTTCTATTTCCTTGCGCGGCTCTTTCCTTTTCTCGCGCGGCACTGTCATATCATCGCGTGAGATTTCATAACAGAGAACTATTTTTCATTGTTATATCGATTAGATCTCTAATTTTTCATGCTAACCACTAATGTTTACTGTTTCTAGTGGTTTGTGATTTATTTTTGTTGTTGTTGTTGCTGATTTGGACTTGCTTGGATAAACAACAAAATGATTCACGTTGCTTTAGATTTGAGGCATTTTGTTGATGTCTATAACATTTGGATTTTGGAAATAAAATGAACATCTCATGTGTTTAGCTTGAGTGTTTCTTGCTTTCATAGATCACATTTCCAAATTGGTGCTCTAAAATGGACCTAGATTTGCTTTCTTGCATATATGTTTCAGATAGTAATTAGGCCCTATAAACACTATTTGTGGCGATCTTGAGAGATTGGGCTTCATTCACTTATTTTACATGTGAAGCTCTTCTTGATGATAGATCCCCTTGTAGGTAGGGAAGGATTTTGTTTTCATCTCATTGGTCAACTTGGTTTGGGCTTCAACTTTTGGCAATACTTT
>MU224257.1:1037203-1048400 GCA_018584345.1 Thuja plicata | reverse complement strand
TAACTAGGTCAATCTGAGGGCCTCCATTTCACACCTTTGCACTCCATGACTAGAGAGCTATGGATCGATATTTGAGGCCTCATTCTTGAGCAACCTTGGATGGAATGATTCATAGAAGTGTGTCAATGTTTATTCACACAGTACGGTCATGTACATAATGCCAAAGACTTTAGAGAATCAATGGAACAAAGGTTATGTTTTCAGAAATGCATAAAAGTCAAGTATTCACTTAGTGACAAAAAACACCGATGGTCAGCGCAAAGAAGAACAGTCATAGTGATGCCCAACAGTGTTGCCTGACGAAGCAAAACCACAGGATGCTCGATGAGCAAAGTCAGAAGGTTGCCCGATGACTAAAATTCCAATGATTCTCGATGGATGGAGATCACAAAGATATCTAGAGTCACACCGACGGAACTATCAGTTGTCACCGACAACTAACTACAAAGGTGACCGACGGAACATAGAGTTCAGAAAATGACAAAATATCTAGCTGGCAAGAGCTAAAGATAGACTTAACTGGTTGTTTTATTCGACTAGAGTTAAGTGATTGATTTAAAGACGATTTGTACAGTTGGCAAGAAGATAATTATGGGACAAATCAGGAGTTATGCTTTAAATCTAATTGGTTGGATTTTTTTTCATGCCAAAAATTAAGAATTAAGAAATAGTGAATATCATGTCTATATAAGAGACAAGCTTAATTCATTTACGGATGGGATTAAGGGGAGTGAATAGAAAGAGGATACTGAAGAGAAATTGATGAAGAATAACTTCATACAGTCCTGATCAATCAAGTTGAAGGAGAGCTAAGGAATTTTGCAGACACCGATGAGCAGTGAGCACAACATCAAAGAACAGAAAGTGTGGAGCACAAAGAATTGAATTGATACATTGGTCAGAGAGGTAATGTACTTAAATAGATCTTAAAATCTGCAATTCAAGTTGCAATATAAACAAGTCATAGTGTTTCATTTTAACCATTGAAGCATCAAGTCTCTTAACCAAGTAGGACTTAACAGTCTTCTATATATTGAGGTACATCCCAGGGAGTGCCAAAAAGGTTGATACATGAAAGTAGCATTGGACTTGCTTGATACCTATTGACAGTCTAAGAAGGAGGCTGATTCAAGGATGGTAGTAATAGATGCCCGATACTAAGTGACAACCTCTATGTATAAAATCCTCTAACAAGGTCGCACTTAACCGTGTGTTTGTAACCTTTAACAGGATTGGCTCCTAACAGGGCTCACTTCAGAAGAGTGAAAATTTGGGGTACCGGTCCCAGTGGTTTTTCCAATAATAGGGTTTCCACATTAAAAATTCTTGTGTTATGTGTGTATGATTCATTTCTTTATTGTTTTGTATTTGACATAGTTAACACTGGATTGATCGGTATACTCTGCTTATTTACTGAGTATCAGTAAATAGCTATAATTCTTATCGGTAATCAAGAAAGAATAAGGGTTGACAGAGAACACCAACAAATAGTTAATCATTATAAGTATTTCATGGCATGCATCTTTTAGGGACATAATAATCTGAGGTTTATTGATTGGTGGTTAAGTTTGAAGGATAAATTTCTGAGGCCACTGATTCACCCCCCCCTCCCCTCAGTTATTACTAAAAATTGGTATCAGAGCTTGTGTGCTTAGAAAGGAAGGTTTCAAGACCTAAGTCAAGATCACAAGATGAATAGACGAGATGTGCCCAAGTTGAACAAAGACAACTTTGCTTCATGGCAAAGCAGAATAAGACTCCACTTATCAGGTATTGGTAATGATGTTACTCAATTCCTAGATACTGAACATGTGTTGCCCACATGATCATTAAAAGTAGATCAATTGAGAGAGAAGCATGAACACAAATGCATGGTCATAGAGCTTTCTTCCTCACTCTCTGATGCTGAATTTGAAGATGTCAAGGATTGCAAAAATGCAAAGAAGATGTGGGACAAACTGAAGCTTGTACATGGAGGTGATGCAAATGTTTTGAGAGCCAAGGCAGAAAGACTTTGAGGAAAATTTGACGATTCAGAATGAAAGAAGGAGAAAACATCACATAGCACAACACAAGAATAAAATAAGTAGTCAATGCTATACGAGGATTTGGAGGTACACTTGAAGAGGAGACAATGGTAAGTAAAATCTTAAGAACCTTACTGCTTGTATATGCTATTAGAGTTTTTGTCATTCAAGAAATGAGAGCAATAGCAAATAATACAGTTACTCTTGATAGTTTAATTGGTAGACTGATTTCATTTGAGATGAATAACTTTGATAATAGTGTCTTACCAAACTTAGAGTCTGCATTTAAGTCTTCTATGAGAATAAGCAAATCAAATCATAGACACACATCTAGAAGAGATAGTAAAAGTGAAAGTGAAGAAGAAGATCTAGATGAAATAGAAGCACTTATGGCTAGAAGAATGCAGATAAGAAAAGGTAAATACAAAGGCAGGTTACCACTTGTATGCTTTAATTGTAAAGAGATTGGACACTTTGCTGCAAGATGTCCTAACAGAAGAAAAGATGACAAAAGTAATGACAGATCCTTTGATAAGAAATCTGACAGAGGTGATAACAAAGATTACAAAAGTTACCGACAATCAGAAAGAGGAGATACCCGAGACTACAAGGACAAAGGAAAGAAAGCCAGCTACCTAGCTTCTTGCAAAGATGAAGATACTGACACCGAACCTGATGAAGACATCGAAATGGTGTTTATGGCTGTCAAGGATGATTCATATGAAGATGAAAGGTATGTAGAAACTACACTCATATCTAAGGTTAGCAAGAATGACATCTGGATTATAGATAGTGGCTGCACTCACCACATGACTGGTGACAGAAAAGTTTAACACTTTTGGGTATTATAATGGTGGTACAATAAGAATGGGTAATGATACACCTTGTCCAGTTGAAGGTAAAAGAACTATAATGTTGAATAACCTGATTAAATGTGAAAATTCTTATTGGATAAAATGATTGAATTATAATTTGTTGAGTGTTTCTCAGCAGAATAATTCAGGTCACAGAGTAGCATTTGAGAACAAGAAGGCAAAGATCTTCAATGAATCAGGAAGATTGATTGGTACCGGTGAACAAACAAAAGGTAACTTATTCTATCATAATGATACTAACACCACTTGCTTAATGACTAGAAACGAAGACATATGGTTGTGGCACAAAAGATTGTGTCATGTGAATTTTGAAAACATGATGAAAATAAGCAGAAGGAGAAATGTAAGAGGCTTACCGACAGTGACAAAGCCCGACAAAATCATGTGCAAGAATTGTCAAAAGGTAAAATGACAAAGTCTAGTTTCAAAAGTAAAACCCATACATCTGATGATATTTTAGAATTAGTCCATACTGATCTATGTGGACCAATGAGGACAAAGAGTTATTATGGAGATAGATATTTTATTCTCTTTGTTGATGATTACTCTAGAATGATGACAGTTGTGTTTCTAAAAGATAAATCTGAAGCATTCAAGATGTTTAAATGGTATAAGGCTATGGTAGAGAAACAAAGTGGTAAGGATCTAAAATGTTTGATATCAAATAGAGGAGGAGAATTTATATCAGATGAATTCACTAATTTCTGTAATGAGCATGTTATAAAAAGACAGGTTTCTACACCAAGAACACCACATCAAAATGGGATTGCTGAGAGAAGGAACAGATCAATAGTTGATTGTGCTAGAATACTGATGATAGAGAAAGGCATCACCCAAATCTTCTGGAGGGAAGTTGTCAGTACTGCTATCTACACACTGAACAAAGTACAATTGAAGAAGGACACAAAGAAGACACCTTATGAGCTATGGTATGGTAAAACACCCAATGTAAGTTACTTCAAAATCTTTGGTAGTCAATGTTATATTTTAAAGGATGATAGAGGTTTATTGATTGGTGGTTAAGTTTGAAGGATAAATTTTTGAGGTCACTGATTCACCCCCCCACCCTCTCAGTTATTACTAACAAAATGTACTAGTGATGGTATGGTCATCATCAAGGTAGATATGTGTTCCTTTGAGAAACCTCCTATTTCTCATGATATTGTTTTTGTCTTCTACATTCTTCAACATCACCCTTACATGTCTATCCTTGCAACCCTTTTTCCACTTTCTGATTCTTTGTGTTTGCATAACCGCTCCATTCTACTCTAGTTGGTCTCTAAGGAAGTCCTTTATTAGTTCTTTTGTGGTTTCTTGTTCTCCGTAGTCTCTTAACCCTTTGATGATGAGGTTTGCTGCCCTCTCGCTTATCTCTTTTTCTTCCCTAATTTGGGTCCTTATTTGCTTTTCTATGACTTCACTGGGTGTATTTGTAGTCCCCCTTACTTTGTTGGTCCATGACTTGACTTCTTCTATTTGATCTCTTATTTGACTCCCTTTTTGTTCCATTGCGGCCATGGCAGATTGCATTTCTTTAATTTGCAGATTCTCATCTTTGCCTCCATCATTTCCTCCTCCCATGTCTCATGTTTTTGTTTTTGTCTCCCTTAATTCTTTCCTCAACAGAGTCAATTCGTACTCCCCTTTTTTCCAGGTTGAATTGTAGTTTTTGAACTTACTCTCTAAGTATATTGATCTCTTTTGTTAACTTCCAGTTACTTTCGCTGATCTCTCTCACTTTAATGTCTTCCATATGACTCTTCTCTTCTAATGCCAACAATCTTTCTTTCACGAGTACTAGTTCGTTGATGTACATGTCTGGATACTAAGACATAGGCATTTTTGTGGGACTGTAGATGTTTGAACTCTCGTCTTCTTTTATGTTTGTCGGGTGAGGTACCTCAAATGTACTCTTGTCATTTCTGATCTATTTCCTTTGTCTCATTTGTGGGACCTCGGTGACTAATTTTTTTTATTACCATCCTGGGCAAAATAATTGTCAACTTTCCCTTCTTAGCATATTTGGTCTTTCTAGCATTCCTTCTTCTAATTATTCCTTTGTGTTGTTTCGCGTTCACATAGATATAGTTTCCTCCTGTGGGCAATACGTTGAGTTGGGGGAAGACCAACAAACCCTGTTGCAGATTGCTTGTTGTTGTTCCAGAGTTGAATGAGTTCCCAAACCCAACAGAGAAGAACATTCCTGGGAGTATCAGAAATCCCCCCTGCTGATTCATCCAAAGGACAAAGTTTTGTAGAAGGTTATTTTCTTGAGCTAGAACCGAGTTACTAACATGCCCCAAACTGTGCAGTGTGTCTATAACTGATTGTGATTCCTTTATCTCTAATTGATCACCTGGTGTGATATGCCCGAGTACCTATTCAGCTGATTGAGAGATGTGCAGTGTGCTTATGACTGGTTGTGGTATCTTTATCTCTGAATGATCACCTAGTGTGATATGTCCGAGGACCTGTTCAGCTGGTTGAGAGATGTGCAATGTATCTATGATTGGTTGTGATATCTTTATCTCTAATTGATCACCTGGTGTGTTATGTCTAAATACCTGTTCCACTGATTGAGGGATGTGTGGTGTGTCTGTGATTGGTTGTAATACCTTTATCTCTGGCTGATCACCTAGTGTGATATGTCTGAATACCTGTTCAGCTGGTTGAGATTCCTTTATCTCTGATTGATCACCTGGTGTGATATGCTTGGGAACCTGTTCAACTGTCTGAGGATCCTTAGATTCTGTCTCGCTTTCTCCATCTTTTCCCTCCATAAATGAAAAAAGGGTTTACTATTTACTGTTTATGTGGGTTTGGTTTTTGTGTAGAGAAGCACACATAAAGTGTAGAAGGTTTATGTGAATGTATGCCTTTACAGATAAATATTTTCACAACAAGAAACAAGAGGTGGAAGGGAAAACAAAGAATAAGCAAAGGAAAAGATCAGGGAAACACGTGTATCACACCTTATTGCTTTGATAAACCCTAGAGCCTTGAGTTGTTGGTTGCTGCGTGTTTACACACCGTGCCCTTCTTGCCGTTGCTTCCCTGTTTACCGTTGCTACCTTGCTTGTTTCTACCGTGCTCTGCTTTCACCGTGCCCTGCTTTCACCACTGAAAAAGATGCTTACACCAAAGTTATATAGCCTATTTATATTTATTTTCGTTAAGCTTCATTAATGGGAATTATAGCTTTAGGTTTTTAACACTTTTATAAGAGACGTTTAATACACTAGTCTTAAACATTAAAAGTATATTATTTAAGACTGAAAATACTTATATAAATAAAAGTATATTATGTTTGAGAAATATTTATCACGATGGAATGTGTTAACAATTTATTTTATCTGGTTTTAAATTTTATAATTATTTATATTAGAATATTAATATTGAATAATAAATAAATGTATAACATATAATAAAATAGTTTGTTTATTTCAATTCTATATTGAATTTAAATTGTGATGATGTAAAAAATTATTTTATTTATACTATTAAAAATAAAAATATTGATACATATTAAATAAATAGATATCTTAAATATATTTATTTAAAATTATTATAATTTGAACATATTTATATTAAATGGTTGTATTGTATATGCTTTTTAGTTTCAATTTCAAACATACTTATCATCAAAAAGAGGAAATTATTCTACTAGTGTGTTCCAAAATGCCAAAGAAAAAAGCATACACAATACAAACCTAAAGCTCTTACATTCATCTAATAAATTGTAGAAAATTAACAGTAATTATATTTATATTAAATTTACTACATAAATTAGATAGATATATTTAAAATATATACTAATAATTAACAAATACATTCTATACTAGTAAGGACATTCTTTTTAAAGAATATTTTTTCATTTCTTTTTCTTTATACTATTAAAAAGATTATTAAATACATTGTATATATCTTTTATTTCATAATGCTAAAAATATATAACTTAGTCAAACATGTTCCATCATTCACCTATCTTATACTTGAAAAATATTTGCGATGTTATGGCCACGTTTAATACGCAAGAACGACGAACAACTGGCGGTATTAGGTGCGTGATAAATCAAGGCTCTCTCATCATAATAGTAACCACTTTAAATAGATGGAAAATAACACTTTTCTGTATCTAGACCATAGCCATGATCCTAATTGGCCACCTCTCGCTATCATCCGTCAGAATATCATTTAGTCGCGACTCGCTATTATTAACGACGATAATGGCATTTTTAGCTATTATTGTTCTCTAAATGTAGCTATCACTTGGAGAGAGCGAAAATAACCTTTCAGAAAGAGTTCTAGAAAGCGCGGATCTGAAATAAAAGATCGCCCTCGTGACCACATTCATAATTGCCGTTCATTAAGCTTCGCCGCTTTACCTAATCCTCACTTTTCTCCCGCGCACATTTAATGACCTTAAACCTACCTTACTCCAGAATAAGCTTGAATACTACCTATTCTGCGCTGCTCTCTTCTCGAGATTTCAGGTTCTGTGGAATGAAATTTCATCAATACTGGAGGCAACAAGCTTGCCAGTACAAAAGATGTATTAAGCTAACTTAAGACGCACCAACTTGTACGTTGTCTGGAAGCTCAAATTTAATAGGTGAAAAAGAGAACAGTTATTTTTGACTGCGGAAGCTCTGGTCCATTCGTAAGGGAGGTCCCGAGGTCGACTCGTGTTGCGTTTGGAGCTTGCTTCTGCTGTCTTTTTTGTCTGTGCAATCATGTTGGGGAAATTATGGGGGAGAGGACGCGTGTACAAGCCTGTGGAGGAAATGGACCTTAGCGATCAAAGCAAGGAAATATACATCCGCGCAGATGTTTCCGGTGAGTTAAATCAACAAGATCGCTTTAATTTTTTTCCTGATTTGGCCACTAGAAGATTATTTTTGATAAAATATAAGATGAATGTTGTTTGTACAGTAAAATATTACTCGCTTTATAGACTTTTAGCATTCGTCCTGCAGACTGTCTTGTGGCCAGTATTCTGTTATTTTATTTCTGTAAAATGAGTTATTTGCAAGATCATTTTTTTTCCTGTAAAATTGTTGTCGTTTGACCATTAAAACATAACACGCTTTATACACTTTTTAGCATTCGTCCTGTAGAGTGTCTTTTGATCAGTAAAATCAGTTTGTTTGCGACATCATTTTTCATCGCTTTGTTTTTCTTAAAATACCTTTTATTTTACACCGATCATTCTGTACACCGTTGAATGGTTAATATTCTGTTCGTTCTTTGTGTTCTTCATGGCTTGGCGTAAAGCAACTTCTGCAAGTTTCAGCATCTTAATATGATATTTTTTTTCTGGATAATCATTTTATAATAAATTACGCTGTTGAATGAAGAATTCTCATGTTTGTATATCCTATTCTTGGAAAATTTATTGAATCTTGGCAAATAGGTCTGATGATGCCGTTTGTTGAATTTCAGTGTGAATTTGAAAGAGATTTTTTCATGTCATTGTTGTTTGTATTTAGATTTAATTGTTTAAGATTTTAAAGTATTAACTGTAAAGATCTTTTAAAACTCTTTAACGTCTTGATAATAGATCAAGAACAAAAACATATACAATTAAATTCTGAAAAATATTATATTAGCTAAATTTTGTTTGATAATGTAGTGAAATTAAAAATATTAACTTGTTTACAATCTTTAATTAATAAATTATTATGTTTCTGAATTATAAAGTTTCTGATCTGTTTTTTCATCACACTGATCAATCAAGAAGAATGAAAATTTAGGCTCCGTTTGTTTCTAGGTATTGACTAGAAATTGGCATGCTGGCATGCTAGTATTGTCAAATTCAGTGTTTGGTTCCAAAATGAAAAATAAGAATAGGGTTATGCGAATTCTAATTTTGGGCCTTTTTGAGCATTCCACAATTCCCCATCAGGGCTTGGAATTGGAATTGGAATTGAAATTGAGAGTATTATTTTGTGAAGAAAAATTCATTCCCATTTTTGTGTTAATATTATATTGCTATCAAGATGTGTATATATACATGTGTGTATATATATATGTGTGTATATACACATGTATGTATATATACACGATTATATATACACACATGTGTGTATGTGTATATGTGTGTATATATACACACGTGTGTGAATATACATGTGTATGTATATATATGTGTGTGTGTGTATACCTTTGTGTGTATATATACATACATGTATATAATATATATACATGTATATATACGTATTCATATGTATATACACATATGTGTATATGTGTGTATGTGTATATATACACAAATGTGTGTATATGTGTATATGTGTGTATACACACACATGTATATACATGTGTATATACACACATGTATGTGTATACATGTGTATATACATACATGTATGTGTATATATGTATGTGTGCATATGTGTATATACACATGTGTGTGTACACACACGTGTGTATATACGTGTATGTATATACACGTGTGTGTGTATATGTGTATGTGTACAAAAACAAAATTCCAATTTCAATTCTAGTTGTGTGGAACCAAATGCATAATTTCCATCTTCTCAGTCATCTTCCAGGTGAACCAAACAGAACAAGCCCATATTCTAGAATTCATTTTGAGAATAGCACAAACCTAGAATGGATTCAATTCCAGCACGCACAAATTCCGCCAACCAAACGGACCCTTAAACATGACCGCTCACCATTTTTTGCTTAGCTGTTAGCTGGTCTCAAACGTCATTTCATATTTTGTACAGTAGTACTTCTCTTATCATAGCGAGGGGCATAGGCTTACACTTCCGTTTTTAAAATTTACAGAATATGTCGTAGGTTGGTGATAGGCTCGAGTTTCGGGAAATGTCCTTTCGTGATATGGTAATAGGCTCGCCTTAATCTTTAGGCTAAACACATAAGTTCAAAATCAAGAAGAAGATGCCTGATTTGATGAGCAATCGTCATCCATCAACATCATCATTAATTAGAGTAAAGTAATAACCATTTTAATGGCTATTGTGGTTTATAATTGGAGGGTGGGGCCTTGTCAGTTTTCGCAGTCGGTCTCGGGGGGATTTTACACACGTACCGGACACCCCTGTGGCCGGGGGCTGGGACCGCAGACGGAGTACTTTTCAATAGTTAAGAACAGTCATATTCAATCGGAGTTATTCCACTTCAACCTGCTTTGTACACCTTGATTAAGGGTAAGAAGTATGTAGTTCTATTTGATTGTTACTATAGCAGGAAATTTGCACCCAGCCAGTGTGGGTCCCCTTATGAAATGTCTATGTGACAGAGAATTTGTATGGTGATTAGTTTTTGCCATTTATTAATTAAATTAAAAATTACAAAATTGAAGTACAAATTCTATGCCCTATAGACATTTCCGTCCCCATCATGTGTAGGAAATTTGCACATGATACCTTCCCCTCTCTCTAGTGCTGTCCCTTTCATGTATATGAAAGTCTGGAATACTATTATTAGTTTATTTTAATTTTATTTATTAGTTCGTGCGAGAGATATTTTATCTCAATTGTCCAATGATAACACTTTATTTTTTAACAACTTTTTACATTTATATAGTTCTAATATATTTTGAATTTTTTATTATCAAAGTTTGCTACTATTGTTTATAATATTATATTTGTAAATAATTAATTATATTATATATTAATATTAACTTAATAATATAATATTAATATTTTTATTATATATTATACTAATAGAATAAATTATTATATTCATAACAATGCATATGTAATAGAAATCTTAATTTAATATTTAATATTTAATGTTCAAGTATAATTAGTGATTATATTTAGTTATACATATTAATGATTATATTTACTTTAATGACTTATATTAATTTAGTTTCAAAGAAAATTCTATATAGTGGTAATTATATAGGATATTGAAATTTATTTATATTATTTCAATTCTATGCCAAATATCTTAAGGCTTAATCTTTAGGACTTAGGCAGGAACTAAACGCTATGTGTCCTTGTTTATAATATTAAATGATAAAAAGGAAGATTTTTTTATTGTTTTTATTTTTGTAATTAAGTTTTAATTTTTTAATTAAATTTCTCTTTTATTTTCTTATAAAATCAAAGTTTTGTATAATTTTTTATTTAGAGATTATTTTTAATTTAATTTAATTTTTATTTGTATATATATCAATAAAAAATTTCAAACATTTTTTAAAAAAAAAATTATATTTATTTATATATATAAATAAACTTGAAATTTTTAAAATAAAATTCAAATATATATATATATATATATATATATATATATATATATATATATATATATATAAAA
>MU224257.1:1001898-1035528 GCA_018584345.1 Thuja plicata | reverse complement strand
TGTTATATTATGAATTGTTTCTATATTGCTTAAAATGACATAAATATGAAAATTATATTAATGTTATTAACTAACTTTTAATAAAACATTAAATAATACAATAAGTTGTTAATAAATATAATTATTTTTAAATTATATATTTGATTAATCCTGCCATTTAAAAGGTATTAACATTATTATTATTATTTCATTCAATTATGAATTGTTTCTCATGACATAAATATTTGTCGTTTTACAAAGCTTGACAGCTTAATTTTCTCAATTCTCTAACTCTCTCTATCATTATATCCTCTATAAATCACTTATTATCTCTATCTTTATATTTATTTCATCCACTCTTATTCTCTCTTGTCTCTCCCCCTCTATATATTTATCTATTACATATCTTTCTATCCCTTTTAACTCTCTCTCCATATCTCCCTACTTTTCTTTCTCTATTGGCAGGAACTTTGACGCTTTGCGTCTCTTGTTATATTTATTATTATATATTATATTTTATAATTAAAAATATAAGATGTAGATATAAAATTATATAATAAATAATTATATTAAAGAATTTTTTTATGAGAGAAAGTAACCTTGTCTTATGGATCATAAATGTAATGCATTGTAATCTTAGATATTTATTACTATATCATTTTGCTTGCTCATTGGAGGAGAATTGTGTTTATGTTGTGTTTGTCATTTTATATTTTCACTACATTGATGGGAGACCATTTCCCTTGGCTAGAGATTTCATGACAACTATTGCATAAAATTCGAATCAATTTCAGTTTAAAGATAGTTTCAACTTTTCTTTACACTTTTCTCTTTAAAACCATTACCCTTAGCTAGAGATTTCATGACAACTATTGCATAAAACTCAAATCAATTGGTGCAGATGTCCTCATTGTAAAGTTACATTACAATAATATGCTCCCAAAAAATTTGAGCTGGTCTTAAGTGTGAAAGTCCTCATTATTACAACTTAAGCATTTTGGATTCAACAATAAATAGTAATTCTATGATTGATTGAAACAAAATTTTTACTTTTTTCAAGTTACAATTACAAATTTAAGTATTTAATAGTGATACACTTGCATGGCCTTTTTTTGTATAATTTAATACTCCAAATTTATTATAATCTTTTATATTTATCTTGTCCGCTTCTAAATTTTAGTTATTATGATGAATTTCAAGTGGGTTTTGTGTGTAGATTTTTTTAAAGAGTAGTATGTCTCATTTTTGTTCAAAGTTATTTTGATATGGTTGAAATAGTACAATTGGGTGGGTTCTTGATAAAGTGGGTTGATACCCATGCTATGCCAAGAGGCTTTGAATACACATTGCCATCTCAGTAGCCACTACCAACCAATAGGTCATAGGCATTAACAATGGATTCAAAATTTGTTCACTCTTTTAGGCATAATAAATACAACATATATGGATTGCTCTTATTGTGTTTAATTTTTTTTTTTAAATTTTCCTATTAGACTTGTCCTCATATTTTATATTATGCAATTTTTCAATTGTTTTGAAGTTAACACCATATTTACATAATTTAACAATTTTCACACATTGACATAACTAATGATCTAATATAATTTAAACATATAACATTTTTTAAAGAAACATAATATTTTTACCCTAAAATTTGAATCTCTCTCCAAAGTCTCTAAATCTCTCCCTCCTCTACCTATTCTTCTCCCTATCTCATCCTCCCTCTATCTATCTCTCTCCATTAATCCCTCCCTATTTCTATATATCTTTGTCTCCACCTCTATTTATCTCCCTCTTTTGACAAGTCGATCTTTTGGTGCAACGACAACGACACTTATAACAATTGGCATCAGAGCTAAGTCCTCTTTTTGGAAGCTTGATCGCTTGAGAAGATCCAGGATGACAACTTTTAAGAACGATAAACAACATACTCAGCCTCAGTAGTAGATTGTGGTGTACAATTTTGCTTTTTAGTTGACCATGAAATTAATCTCTTACCTAGAAGAATTCTCCTCCACTTGTACTCTTTCTGTCAACATTATTTGGCCAATTCACATCGGTACAAGCACTCAATTTGAAATCATTATCCTTACCATACCACAAACCATAGTCAACTGTTCCTTTCAAGTATCTAAATATTCTTTTCACTGCCACAACATGACAATCATTTGGATCTGCTTGAAATCTAGCAACAATGCAAACAACATTCATAATATCAGATCTAGTTTGTGTCAAGTACAATAATCCACCGATCATAGATTTGTATCTTGTTTGATTTGCCTTAGGTGAATCATCATCCTTTGTCAATTTGCAACCGGTAACCATAGGAGTACAAACTGGTTTTGAATCTTCTATACCGAACTTCTTCAAAACACCGAAACACTCCTTATTCCATCTCCTTATACCTAAATCTCTCTTGCTCTTCTCTCCTCTATCTCTCCCTATCTGGTATTGCAAACATTACATGACCTTGTTAGTAATGAAGCCTAATTATCTTCCTAATTCAAAGTTTTTATTTTAGTTATTTCTCAATTTTATAAGTTGATGCATAGTTAATTTTAATCTATCACTTATCCATTCAATCCTTCCTCGCAAAAATAACATCATTTGCTAAATGGCCTAGCAATTGACCTCATGCACTACACAAATGTATGTCAGCATTAGACCATTTTTTCCCTAATTGATCTTCGACACCTCTTCAATGTACCCATTGCACACCAAGGTGTGGTTGCTAGTTAGGATTTTAGTCTATTGAATGTTTCTTGATTTTGACGACACCTCCCCACTTGTTTCCAAAATTAACGATTCAAATTCATTCTGTTGTGCTCAAGTTAGCAACATGTTAAGTAGAATTATGTGAAAATTTTCACTATGATTGCTTAATTGGATCATTTCAATATGTTAAGTAGCACACATATTCAATGACTATGATCAGATTTCTTTGAAACCCATGACATTGGGGAAATGAGAAGGGGACAAAGTGCTTGGTAATTGGTCGTCCAATGAGCCACTATCCTTAAGAAGGTACCACATCTCTTCAAAACAACTCAACATATTGAATTCAATGAATTGATGAGTAGTTTAAATGATGTAGGTTCATTTATCTTCAAATTCAAATGAATATTGTCACAAATTCTTTGATATGGAAATGACCATATCAATTGGGATTTGCCCTAATACTATTTTAAATTTTCTAAAAGTTGCACATAGAAATAATGACCATTACTACTTGCCTTTAAGATGAATGGTAGATAGATAGATAGATAAAATTTTAACGTCCACGAGGCTAAACATAGCCTATGGGACAGCAAGACAACTTAAGCCGACTTCAATAACTCGGTTCATTTCTTGTGCAAGCTGATGATGAGCCCACCTAACTTCTCAATGTACTCCTCGCTGAATAGGTTATGCCAAGAGCTATCAGATATAGTATCTGCAAATTTATCCCTGAAAAGATATTGGAACAATTGAAAGAGAAATAATAGTGTCGAACCAACAAAACCGACTTATACACCTTGCATCACACCCCACATCCTTCTAATACTACCTAAACTCCCTTCTATTTTATCCCTCTACTAACTACTATCTGATAAACTATACATATTCAGGACAAAAAAATATAGTCTTCAGAAATCTGGAGTTGCCTCTCCTCGGTTTCCTCCGGCTAGTCGGCATCATCCACCAGAGCTCCCATCGCCGGCAGCTGGTCACGTACTTCAGCCAAAATGTCTTCGGTTTACTTGGAATAATTTTAGGCGAAGTCTTGATAGCCCGCCACAGAACTGGTAAACTACCTAGTTATGTTTTTCAGAAAGCGAAAGGCAAAAATCGGAAGGTAAAATTCGCACGCAAACAAAGAATGAAACCTGGTGGATTAGGGCTACGGGGGCGAATATGGAAAAAGCCAAGGAAGTTTTAAACTGTGAAACACTTGCCACTTATAATGGGGAACATGGAGATTTAGGTTAATTAAATAAAAATTTTAAACTGTGAAACACTTGCCACTTATAATGGGGAAAATGGAGATTTGGGTTAATTAAATAAAAGTTGATGATACTTGAAAATGATAAATATTTAATATAAATATTTTAAAATGAAACGAGGAAGATTAGACATTGAAGCTGGGAGACTTCTGACGTGGAACTGATGTGGAATAATTCGTAAGTAATAAAAAATTGATTATTTTAATATTATAATGTAAATGTTCTTATTTTGGTAAATGCATTGGATTATGTATAGTTTTGGAAATCTAATGTCGAATTTGTATTATGTATGATGACTTTGTGTTTGTGGTAATGTTTTGATGTATAGATTTGTTTTGAAACTTGTGGAATTGATTTGATGAAAGTGAATATTGCAACCTTTGTTTCTTTGTATTTGATAGCAATTGAGTTGTACGAATTGGTATCTTGGGAAGATTGTTTGATCGTGAGTGTTTTTTTTCCATGAGTTGATCCCTTAGATTAGATAGGTTCCCAATTTGTAGAGTAAGATTGAAAATAACTCTCTTTAAGCATGGAGGGGCATTGATGATTTGGTCTAGATAGAGAGTATTTTAGTGCTCTAAAGTGAATTGTTTCTAGTATGATTTTCCTTGCGAGGTGTAGAATTTTCAATGATTTCTTGTATATAAATGAATCTGTGCTGAATACCTTTAAATACAAAGATGTAGTAATAAATTTTGCAAGCATATCCCAAGATGGCTTACAATAACTAGTGAAATAAGTTCTTTATAGTAACTTGTAAAAATGAAATAAATTTATCATTCTTTTCTTCTTTAGTTGGAACATGTAGAAGGCATGGATCTCTTATACCATATAAAGGCTCACAAATATTAGAACTAGTATGTTGGGTTGGTGCATTTGAGGTGCTTCAGCCCTCATATCCTTGTGCTCTTGAAATTCCTATGGAGATAAAGGCAAATTATGTGTTCTTAGTTTCTTCCTTCCTTTATTCATTAACTTGAGGCAGCTATATTGACTTCAATACATCAAAATGGATTCTAAAATGAGATCCTCTCAACTCGATTTGATTGCATTCAACCACCTCTAATGTTAGCCAATGACAAATGCACTAAAGCACTTAAATAGAAACATCCTCAATGCAGAAAGAACTTGCATCTCACACGCATAACATGGAAGAAGATACTATGTCATGCTTCTCCTAATGCTAATTCATTGTCAATGTTTTCATGCTGTCTTACAATATATTTGTAGATTGTTCTCAATCAACATCATCTGTAGCTCTGCATAGCTATGAAAAATGAAGGAGTTTTACCTTCATGCACAAGTTTCGTTATCCATATGTAGTCCAAGACTTGTTGCATTATCCACAGTGGCTCAACATGTAACCTCTATTGAAATGGGATTACTGTAGTAGTTGATCTCCACCTACAACAACATGCCCTCCTCTACTATCAACATCATCTACCTCCATCTCTACCAACTAGTCTTATCTCTCTAGTTAGGAAGCACGACTCAACCTTATACATGAACCAAATTTACATGGTTTTGACAATTTGTCTACTAACTACTAGCATGATTTTGTACATTGACACAACTATATATCTACAGGATATAGTTAGCTCTTATCCAGCCAAACTCTTTCAACACAATCACAAAAAGAGGCAGGTACTATAATTACCATTAACTATAAATCTAAAAGATGTCTTTGAGGGGTCTGTAATTACCAAGAGGCATTTGAAAGTGTTTCATGTCTAATCACATCAATTTTGAGACCATTAATGGTGTGTTGACTTGCATGGGGAGGTAGGTAGGGTTTTTTGTTTGAATGATGGAGTTTTGAGACTTTGTATACCTAACAAGGAAGAAGGTAAGAAACATCATGACATTTTGAAATGGGTGAAATGGGAAAAGGGGCGTTCAAAGAAAAGGCACGCTGAGATGTTGACAAGTGAAAGTTTGATATGTTGAAACTTCACCTAGTGTTTGAAGATTGAATTGAAAATCATACTTCTATTTTTCTAAGTTTACCACCGTGAAAAAACAAAATGAAGGCAAAGCACAAAAATACCAAGCATTCCCATTTAATAATTCCTTAATTGATTAGTGATGGGCAAAGTAACGGTTTAGCATTATAAACCTAGAAAAAATTGGAAAGATCTACGATAACCTAGGGAAACCTAGAAAACCCAAAAAGATCTAAGAAAACATAGAAAACCCCAAAAAGATCTATGAAAGCCTAAAAAAAGAAAAAGATTCATTATGTTTTATGGCATGGGGTTTTGGGTAAATAGTCAACAAAGTTCAGTAGGAAATCTGAATGCCAATTGGGGTCACTCTTTCCATTAGGCATCTTAAAGTGTGAGGCTAGAAAACCAACAAGTAATGGGCATACCACGGTTTTGGGTAAATAGTCAACTAAGTTCAGTAGGAAATCCAAATGCCAGTTGGGGTCACTCTTTCCATTAGACATCTTAAACTTTGAGGCTAGAAAACCAACAAGTAATGGGCATATCACTATCTCAAAAGAAAAAGGAACACATTGTGCCTCAATATATACAATCTTATCTTGCTTGCTATGCATGGCATAATCCTTATTGTCTACTCTATCAACCTTTTGTGTCGGTGTATCTAGGGTGGAAGTAGGGATTATGGTAGTATGAGTTGTTCTACCTCTTCAAAACCCTCACACAACATGATCTTTTTCACTTGGGAAATTGAGGATGGTGTGCATGTGTTATTTGTTGTCATGGAAAACTTTGTGATTGCTTTTGAAGTTTCCAAGCATCTACACCATAATCCTATTCACAATGCAACTTACTTCAACCCTTGCATGCACATTTTGGGTCTTCAACATGAGCCAACACTTGGACTATACTCTATTGGTCTAAATTCATACAAAATAAACTAAATATAGCCCACAAAACCTATGCATCCATAACTAAGTTAGGTAGTTGCTTTGGCACTTATAATAGGTTTTGAAGCTTCAAAGATTCAGTTAGTTGTGTCCTTAGTCTTACTAGCACAAGCCTTGTAGTTGTATGGCATTTTGCGATTTTCCCTTGTGCTAATACAACTGTGCGATATGTACTTAACGTTCATGTTTACAACTCACACATACTCAATAGATTCAAATGAATGATTGTGGGATTCCTTTATGTGATAGAGTGCACTTGAGAACTAGTTATTTTCAAATACATCAATTTTAAATGCCATGGATTCAAATGAATGATTGTGGGATTTCTTTTTGTCATAGAGTGCCCTAAAGTACTAGTTATATTCAAGACAAACTACGATCTTGTTATATAGATTGTAAAACTCTAGTTAACAATAAACTATAACTTTATAATTTATTTAATTTTATAGTTTTTTTCTTTCCATACAAATAATTAAAGTAGGATAAATTTACAAAAGATTTTATTTTAGAGATTTGGATATCTAACTGGAACGTTAATTTTTTTTTTTGTTAAAGTACCACGAGCTACAGGTTTATTTCTCAGGATATTTGTTTGGACATTACGACTATGGATTATTGGTCCGTTTCTAATGCGCATCCTGAAAGCACAAAATTTAATTTTTGAGGTATTGATTTTTGTCCCTCATTAACTATGATGTATTAAAAATTTGGACACACTTTTATCGTTGGAAAGTGTTAAAATAAGTATCACGAATTCTAAATTGTGTATCATTTCTAGTATTGTTTACTCTTTACAATTATATTGTGAAATATATTTTTTGAGTTAAATATTGATTACAAATAGGCCATCAAAAGCTCCTTACACGCAAGCACATTAGAAATCACCTATGAAGATCAAGAATTTCTATTTAGAAATCCTCTTTTATTTAGAAACTGCCAATTGAAGACTAAGAGTCATAACTTAAAATTTCATTCTAGATGTCTCTATGGAGAATTGAACTTGGATCTCTAGAATGAGAACCCAATGTTTTATCCAATTAAGTTTAATCCCTTGGATATTATAATATAATTTTAACTGAATTAATATAGATATTTTAAATATATTTATTTAACAGATTTAGAGAATTTGTTAGTAGGATTTTTATCACGTCTTAGTTTTAAATTATGAGAATTTGTTCATAAAATGTACATTATATACAAATAATTTATGGGGTTATTGATTTAGCTAATGCTCTAACAACGAGCGATATTTTTGTAGTCACATTCATACTCTTGTGAGACTCTATGACTTGAATGTCCCTCCTTACCTTCTTTCTCCTTTTGCAAGTTATTTGCATTGTCTTCTTGATCTTACTACTATAACTTGAAAATGTTCTCCTTCAATCTTGTTGGTAACTACTATTTATTCAAGTCTTGCTTTACTCCATCATCACCTATGGGTCTAATACACACAAACTCCAAGCATGTTGCACACTAAATTATTAGAATGTGAATATCACTCCAACATGTCCTATTGATGCTAGGATATCCTTGGAGAGAATCAAACCTTAATCTATAGTTCATGAGAACCAAGTAGTCCTACTAATTGAACTTAAACCTATTGACTAGTGAAATATTAATAATATATTTTAATGTTAAAAGTTATAATTGAATTAATATCTTGTTTAATAACAAATATTTAAAAATATGTTTTTAATTAAATTAAGGAGTATGTAGCTTTACTCCTTGTGCAGAAAAAAGCCTATATAAAAATGATGTTGGAAATTTTGTGGGAGAAGTGGAAGTCTTAAAACAAATGAAGTCAATTAAGGAGTATGCAGCTTTAGTCCTTGTGCAGAAAAAAACCTATATAAAAATGATGTTGTGAATTTTGTGGGAGAAGTGGAAGTCTTAAAACAAGCGAAGTCTTTTCTAAATGAGAACAAAAGACCACCTTTCTCTCAATTATAATACTTTTGGTTAAGGTAGTCTTGTTCTTTTTCCCTTCTATCATTACCTAGCAATCATAACTTTTAGGACAAGAGTTTTTAATAGCGGACAATGGTAGTATATCAACAAAACTGGTTTCCTTAGAATTATCTAATGTAAAATATTAACAAAAGTTGTTTCATTGAAGAATTATCTAATATATTTTTCCCTAGCTCTCTAGTGGGGAAACACTATCATGACACCTTTTTGTAATAATGAATGTTTTGGACCAAATTGCATTTTTCTTATTTCTTGTGTCTCCCTTGATCTAATTTTGGGTATTTGTTTTTCATTTCCATCATCCATGTGTTTGGTTTCTAAAGTCTCAAGTATGAGATTGTTTCCAAGTTTCTAAGTTTGTGCAAGTCACGAAGTTGCAACATTTCCCTTTATGACATATACCCTTTGCTCCATTTTCTTTGGAATGCCAAACTTCCCCATACTGTAGTGGGGAAACACTATCATGACCCCTTTTTGTAATAATGAATGGTATGGACCAAATTACATTTTTCCTATTTCATGTGTCTCCCTTGATCCAATTTTGTGTATTTGTTCTTCATTTCCATCATCCATGTGTTTGCCGAAGGTTTCTAAAGTCTCAAGTATGAGATTGTTTCCAAGTTTCTAAGTTTGTGTAAGTCATCGAAGTTGCAACATTTTCCTTCACGACATATACCCTTTGCTCCATTTTCATTGGAATGTCAAACTTCCCCATACTAGATCATACCTCCTACACATCCACAATTTTTACTCTTTATCTTATTGGAACCTTGATTTGTGTCATATCACAATACCTCTTTGCCAAACACTACTCCCTCACAAGCCTTTATTGGACAATCACTTCCTCGCACAAGCATGCCTCCCTTCCGAATCTTGATCCTCTACTTGTACAAGTCATGGAGTACCTTCGACAACCAAACTCTACATTCTAGCCTCTTTTTGTTGTTCACCTCACCTACCACCTTTCATTATTGAATTGCCTTTAATGCTTAGTTGCTCACCTTCCTCCTCACATGTTCAAATGGTCATTAATGTTTGGTTGGATGATGCACCTTTCAAAATATTTTGTAGATAAAAAGGGATCATTTAATGATGGGGACGTAAACCTAACTCAACCTACAATGGTGCAAACAAAGATGTGACAAATGTTACCATTAATGTGTAGTTTGGATGCAAATATTGACGGATCTCCTGCCTTTTATAACGATGTACATTTATAGTTTGCTGAAATATGAGAACATCTTGAAGGAAGGTTGTCATATAACCAACTTTTCGAAGAAGCAAAGATTCACAAAACTGCTGGCCTCTTGATAAATATCCACAACCAAAGAGCTGACATTATGAAGAACATAAATATCCACAACCAAAGAGTTGACTTTATGAAGAACATGAAGATGATATAGGATTGGATTCTTCGTCCCTTAGACTCTTGGTCTCATGGACGTCATTTTTCCATCTTTCTTGTATGCATCTATTGGCATGTGGTATGATTTTTAGTGCAAGTCAAAGAAAAATATTGTTGTTGGGTATGTGCACTTGCCAACTACCAATCACGAGGTGTAGTCCATTTGATGCGGTCTTTGACTTTTTCATGGTGAGTTTTATGGAGTATAAAGATTTGAAGATTATTTTTGTTGAATCCTACTGCTGGAGTACATGCTTCTGAGGAAGGTAACCCTTTTGAATATTTAGGAGATTGAAAGACGAAAAACTTAAGGATCATACAAGCAAAGGACGAAAACCATGTTGCTCAAAGGATTGGTTCTTACTTAGGGGTTGTATTTGAACTTTAATGTTTGTCAATTTTGGTGATGTGGAGTTAGCGCAATACTTACAATTATTTTGGGAGAATAATCCAATTACCTTTGGAGTTTTCATGGTTGCACAACTCGTCTTCATTTTGTCTATTATGATATGCAACGAGTTATTGCAGATCCTTGATCAAGGATATACAACGTTGTCTTATTATAAGATGCTTGTTGATCAAGTAGGGTAGTTGCAAATTATTGTTATGACTGACAACCATTGTTCTTATTTTTCAATACAATTGTTGTTTTCTAGTAGGCTATTGCTTTGTGGCTAGTCATAGTGCAGTTAAAAGGAGCATTCCTTTGTTAAGGAAGATTAGGGTTTCAGTGGCTTGTGACATGAACAAATCTGAAAGTGAGAAGGTGAAGAAAGATAGGAAGATAAATCAAAGCAAAATAAGCCACTTTCAGATGTGAATGCTTAGAGAAGCAGAGAATAAAATCCTGAAGGGTTGAAAGAGGAGAGTGGTTCAAGGAAAAATGGAAGGAAGAATAAATTTCTTCTTACATTAATTTGTGGAAAGTAAATAAATAACTTCAATATTTAGAATCTACCCTAGATTAAATGTTGCGAGGATGTAATAAAATTAGAAATGTAAATAAATTTAATGTTTTAGAAATAAGAATCTACCCTAGATTATTGCGAGGATGTAATAAAATTAGAAATGTAAATAGAATTGATGATTTAGAAATAAATAAAGTAATAAATCTACTTAGTTGGAAAACCATGGTAGATGACAATGCAATTCACTAATAATTCATATATTTTAATGAGTAGCATATGAATGATTTGGAATCAGTGAATATTTTATTTTTCACTTTGAGTCATATATGTGGTTGTAGATTTAATCTTGTAAGTGCAGATCTAATTGGAGCCCATGGATCTGATATCTACAAACTTTTAGAATGCTGTTTTTGGGTCATCTTCATGTTCTCCATCTGTTTCTACTAAAATTTATGTTGGTATTTGATGGTTTGCTTGCAACAGGTGTGATTCATTCCCTTGTGTAAAAACCATGTAACGATATCAAGTCAACAACTAGATAGATGATTGGGGACAACACTTTCAAACATCTAAGATGTCTTAAATTCTTGTGCCATTTAGATATTCTGATAAGATGCTCTTGATTATGTGTGCAATAAATAAAAAGAGCTCTAGAATGTAATAATTGAATTAGATGATATGAGATGTCTGAAATGAATAAAGATTAGTTCTTCAAATATGTTGTGCTTAAAGTCCGCACGCAATGATGATAAAGACCTCAAATTGAAATTTAAATCTTACTTGTTTAAGAAATTATTTTCGTGAATACAACAAATTTAGAAGAAAAAAAAGACAAATTGATGATCAAAACCAGACTTCGAAAACAAATGCAACTAAAAATATATAAATTATTGAGCATTAATGTATCATTTATACACTTCTTATTACATTAAAACCACTCCAATCAAAATTACTCAAAACATAAGAAAACCGTGTTTCACCATGACAACTGGAAATGAAAATGAAAATTTAATATTCTCGCACTAAAAAGCAAATAAAGTCATTATCCAAACTCCCCTTTCCATCCATTATTGTATTTCCTAATACTCGATTTGAAATTAAACACTTGTTTCGCCATCAAGTTTAAAAGCAACTAATACTTTTTTTTTTATTTTTATAAAATTTATTGCAGCTGTTTGCAAATGCACGTATTAAAGAGCCTCCAATGTATTATCCAGTGTACCCGGTGGAAGGTACGGCTGTTTAAAATTTGGTACTGAATACAAATTTTAATCATCTTTCCCCCACCGATTTTAAATAGAGCTAACTTGAAGTGATGTATTCCAGAGACTGAAGAGCCACAATCCTTAAGAATTGATTCTGGTTTGTCTGCACGCCAAAAGGTTTCCCAAGTGCTCAATTGCCTTTCCAACAGTTCATCGTGTCAGCCAACTAAGAATGAACCATTTTTCAAACGTTGGACAATACGAGATTTTTCGAAGGCATACAGATCAGGGGTGGTTACTCCTACAGAGGTATTCACTATACCAATCTCAGACCCAAGTGATATGAACCTGGGTTTTGGTGATGTTGGTATTTATATTTCAGTTTCATCTGGTTTCCCCTATTCTGTTATCGATAATAAGCTGCACGTTAACTTTGGTATTTGTGAACAAATGTAATTTCTCTCCATTTTGTGCTGTTTTTGACTGTACTAATTGTTTACGTGCTAGGTGATGGAGCGCTTTTTATCTGCAGTTGAGAGATCCTCAAAACAATCTCCAGGGATGTACATATTCATAAGCTGTGATTGTGAAGATATACGTAGGCAAGCTGCTGAGTCAACATTGCGGTATAAGAGAGGTATGTAAGTGATAGACGTATACTTATCACACCCAGCCGTGGTTTGCATTTGATTGAATATAAACTTAAATTGTATGGCATGAGTATAGTTTTGCTAAGTGAGCACATTTGAGATATAGACTATTCGAGGCCTATGATGTTATTCCCGTTACCTTAAAGTAAGCACAATGAGTTTCGAGTGTAAAACATTTTGCTCTTTTGAAATTCAGCAGGAAACAACTATCATACATTATCTTCATACATTGGCATTGTAGATTGTTGTTAATTGGTGAATTATGACCCATTTGACTAATCGTTTTCCATACTGTCTGTTGGTAAGTGATCTCAGTCATTCTTGTTATCTTATCGAGTGCTATCACATACACATATCTGAGTATATCTAATATGTGTTTCATGGAACATATAGTAGAAAACACACACGAATATGTAGAACAGAAGACAACGATCTACATTCTTCACTGTGTAAGGCCAAGGACATGCAAACTGTCCCTGAATTTGGCATGTTTAATACCTCAATCAATAAATTTTTATGCATTAAGTAAGGGCCTTAGTGAACCGGGCCAAATGTACATACAGTATACGACAATGAGTATGATCATTTCATGAAAATGAGGATTATTACAATAATGATTCTCACTGTTTTCAGTCTAACAAGAAAGATTGACGGACAACTGTAATAATCGACGGGGAAACTTTCCTTCAAACGAGAACTTGGAGTAGCGCTTGGTCTGCTTCAACAAGGCACCTTTGGAACCAATGAGTAAATTATTTTTAGTTTGTAACGGTCCTCACGTTCTACTCAAATTTTTTATGATTTTTTTAATAATTTAAGTAGAGTTATTATCTATTCATTTATTTGTATTTTCCGACACTTCTATTCATATAAGATGGACATTTGTCCATATAGAACATGCATCTATTCATATGAGATAGGCATTTGTTGATATGAAGGTTGTATTCTTCTATCCAAGTTGGAAAGACATATCCATATAGAATAGGTACCCAATACAACTGTTAGAAAATTAGGCTTATTGGGACCAACCGAGTCTTGAGTAATTCATTGAAGATTATATTTTATCATAGAAGTGCATCGAGTGGACTGTCATTCAAGGGTATGTTTATATATTCATAAAATAATAGGCTTGAGTCTTACCTTAGAATTTGGTCTGAAGTGTTGGGTAATGAAGTAATTCCATTTGAGAATTACTTAGAGTATGCAGGAATTTTATTTATCACATATTTACTTTTATGATTTCCCCATCCTTTTAACTGAATTAATTGATATAATTGAGTGAATAGTGAGGGCATTGAAAACAAGATGTAATAAATAAATTAGAATAATTGAAGAGTTTTTGTCAAAATTTTGACTATGGGGCGGCAGAGATGGTTGAACTCTAATACTTCAAAGGGGTATGAGAGATAGTTGAACTTCGATGTCTTATTTAACATAAGGGTTTTGGTAACTTTGATACATCAAATAATATTAGAGTTTTGAGAATTTTCATACCTTAGAAGGTATCAAAGAAGGATGGGCTTTGAATCCTTTACAAAGTATTAAAGTTTTGAAGAAGGAATATTGGCTATATCTAATAGTAGTTTTGGCTAAATCATTAATCAAAGGTGTTAATTGTATAATTATTTTATCTAATTCAGAATAAGATCAAGTGTAGTCAAAGATGGAAAATTTAGGTGTTTGTAATAGTAAATTTTTTAAAATATGTCGATTAGTCCAACCCTTGTAACTCCCCTACCTTGTTTTTGAAAACCTATGTGCTAGGAACCTCCTTTGCTCATCACATTGCCTACATATCCACTTTCAAATAGGATCAAGCTATTTTATGTATCAGAATTATTATCTAAACCATGATTGATGAGAATAATTTAATGTAAATATTAGAATTTTGAAAATTTTGATACCTTGGAAGGTATCAAAGAAGAATGAGCTTTGAATCCTTTACGAAGTATCAAAGTTTTGAAGAAGGAATATAGATACAAGTAGTATTGGCTAAATCATCAATCAAAGGTGTTAATTGTATAATTGTTTTATCTAATTTAAAATAAGATCGAGTGTACTCAGAGATGACAAATTTAGGTGTTTGCAATAGTAAAGTTTTTTAACAAATGTCGATTAGTCCAACCATTATAACTCCCCAACCTTGTTTTTGAAAACCTATGTGCTATGAACCTCCTTTGCTCATCAAATTGCCTACATACCCACTTCCAAATAGGATCAAAGTATTTTATGTATTAGAATTGTTATCTAAACTATGATTGATGAGAACTATTTAATGTTGCGTAGTACGTTCTTGGGCCCCTTCTCTTTAAACGATTCCTCCTTGATTTCTACCCGTTAAGGAAATTAAAAAGATTGAAAAGTATTTAGTTGCTTATATTAATACTTGCTTACAATTTTGTTCTAAAATGCCATTCCTAATAATGTAAATTTTTTCTTGAATCCACAAGTTGATAGTTTTGCATTGAAATAATGAGATGATAAGTTCCATTTCCTTTTGGAGCTTGTATGACAATAGATTTTATTTTCATATGAAAAATGTTGACTTTCTCTTTAAGAAACTAAAATTGGCTTGTTCTCTTGTTTAATTTTTTATTACTTTGTTATCCAAGGAAGATTATTTGTTCATCAGATTTACATCAACAAAATGCTCTTATTCTCACCAATAATTCAATAGAATTAGATTGAATTAATTAAATTGATATTACCAAAAAACACTTAGTTAAATAGACCAAGGTGAGACACATGAAGGTATAAAATTATGACAAGTGTCTTAATCTTATGGAATGATACATAAAATGATGACTTATCACCCACCTAATGTGGAAAAGTAATAGTGTTGTGACATGTTCATTAAAAGTGTATCACCCTCCAAAGATGGAAAAGTGAAAGTGCCACATGTCCACTAAAGGTGGATCACCCTTCAAGGTGGAAAGGTGAATGTGAAACACGTCCACTAAAGGTGGATCATCCTCCAAAGGTGGAAAACTTTAAAGTCCACCAAAGGTGGAAGTCCCACAAAAGGTGTGAAAGTGATAGCGTGATTATACCACCAAAAGTGAGAATGTTCCTATGTGGCCGCTAAGTAAACTTAAGTAACATGTTTGTTTAGAACCTAGGAGAAGAAATTACTAGGTACAACACTTAAACACACCAACACCCCTCGTTAAACGCAACTTAAGGTGAGTGTATGCAAACAAGGCAAGATGGGTTCTGACTACTAGGCCATGTTAGGTACCCATGTACAAATGCAGTGCAATCCCTCACAAACGGAGAAAAGGAGAAAACCCTGTGGGACGAAAGTCCTTCCCAAAAGAGAGATGAAAACCCAAAATACTCTCAATGATGTATTAGATGGATGATGCTCCATGTGAGGAAAAAGTACCTCCGTAAGAGACAATGGAGAAGTCAAGTCACCCCCCTCAATGTAGAATATCTTGAATGATAAAGATGATCCGACAATGTCAAACAACATTCCTTCCATTGGGAAGAATGTCAAAGCACCATTGTAATTTGTCCATGAAGAATTGGTGAGGAATCTCACCCTACAACAAGAATAAGATCATAAGCAAGAAGACAATTGCATGAGCATCAACTCTCAAATTGTAGAGTGGTAATTCTAATCTCAACTAGAGATATGCACCAAGTCTCACGACATATAGCCCGACCAATTGAATATGGGAAGATTACATCTAAAGAAGAATGTAATGACAAAGTACATTGAAGATTGTGGCACTTTATGATAGTGGATTTATAACATAGCTCATACAAGAGATTACAACAATGATGATGATGCAAATCTAAAAACATGAAGAGGAAGCCATTCAAAACATTGTCCTGAAGTAGTTGAATGTAGAAGATGCCTCCAATTGGGATGTTGCCAAGAAAACAGGAACAATTAGCCCTTGATGGCTGCCTCATGGAAAAACAACGGTGGGTCATCACAGGTTCGATAGGTGGAGGTGTTCCCAAATTTTCTTATTAAAGAAAGTTTGTTTTTAAAAACTCGTTAAAATTTTTTATAAAATATTTTATTACTAAAAAAATTCAAATAATAAAAAGAGTTTACCCTTTATTTTTTAGACTTCCCATTTTAGTGTTAACTATAGTAGACCAAAATTAGGCTATAGTAGACTTAGATCACTATGCAAAAGACCAAACTAAGATCTATGCATTACAATTGCAAAAAGAAGCCAAATAAGGCTGTGTTGAAAGTACAATTTTTTTATCACAATCACTACAAACTAATAGCACAACTGTGAAGTACAAGAAAAATATGCACTTTCAAAAAAAATTACACCTCAAAAGGAGTCCATATGAGTACAAACGAGGCTCGGGACGTAGAAAAAAAGTGAATTATTTGAATTTCCAAAAACTTTTAAGAACTAAAATTAGAAACCACCTTTGACATTGCGTAGAACACAAAATTCTAGCCCAAATAAAAATAAATTGCTCAAAAAAAGGAGTCTGAATTATTGAGATATTATTGTTTGAAAATTGTCTCAACAATGTAAAGTAATTATGATGCCTGTGTTTCCATGGAGGGAAATTTTTTTCTAAGGGCTCCGGGTCAATTGCTCCAATTTTGATGAATTGACAATTGATTAGCTAATTTGTGCCTCCTAAATCCAATGATGACCTAAGATTTGCACCAACAAATTCCAATTTTGACCTGCAATAGAAAGCCACAAAAGGAAAACCCCCAAATTGCATAAAAATCTCTCAAAAAGACTAACCAATGACACTCTAAAACCTCAGAACCATGTAAGATTTTTATATATAGATAGCCACCCAAGATCTAGAGGCCTAATGGAAAACATAATAACAAGAGAGAATCAAGATGACAAGAATAAATTGTGTTCTTAACAAGAATACATTAGAACATATTGAATTAATTGAATTGATATTACACAGGAGACCCCATGGTCAAATAGACCAAGATGAGACATAGGAAAGCATAAGATTATAACAAGTGTTTATAATCTTATGACATGATCCATAAAGGGACACATCTACTAAAGGTGGATGACCCTCCAAAGGTGGAAAGGTGAAAGTGTCACATGTCCACTAAAGGTGGAAATGTGATTGTGCAACACGTAAGGTGGATCATCCTCCTAAGGTGGAAAAGTGTAATGGCTAGCAAAGGTGGAAGTCCCACTTAAGGTCGAAAAGTGATAATGTGATAATACCACCGAAAGTGGGAACGTTCTTATATGGTCCCTAAAGGTGATTGTGCAACATGTCCACTAAAGGTGGATCAGGCTCTCAAGGTGGAAAAGTGTAAATTCCACCATAGGTAGAAGTCCCACTTTAGGTTAAAAAATGATAATACCACCGAAAGGGGGGAACATTGCTATGTGGTCATTGAGTAAACTTAAGTAACATGTGTGTTTAAAACCTAGAAGAAAACCGTACTAGGTAGAACACTTGCAGGTCAACAATTTATTTTTTGATATCCCACTTACTTTTTTATATATGACTAGGAGATAAAAATAGTTCTTCTCACATCATGCAATTAAATCTTCTTAAAACAATTCATTGAAATAGTGACAAGGATACTTGAAAGATAACAACATTAAGAAATGATTTCCTTGAACAATTGCAGTTTTTAAATACAATGTTTTTTAGAAGTGTTATGATCTACTTGACCCTATTTATTCCATTATAATTTTTCATAAGATTAACACATTTAGTTAAGTGTAGATCTAATAAATTGCTCTTTATTTAAGAATTGAAAGTTATAACTTATTTACCACTCTCTATTTTATTATAGACATTTTGAAAAAATAAGACATGAGAAAATATGTGACACATCCATCCTATTCAATTTATTTTGAAAGAATATCAGTAGTATAAAATATTTAAGCCTTTTATTGTTTTCAATTTAATTAAGATGAAAATCTACTCATTTTTTTAATAAATTTAAGTAATTCATGACTGCAAATAATAGAGAAAAACACAATTTAATCAAGCATTGAGATGTTGTTTTCAAACTTCTATGAGCTGGTGTTTTGTTTTCATCATGATATTTACTGTTGGTGTTAGAACCTAGATTTTCTAAGCTATTAAATTAGATTGCAACAATAGTTTGGTTGTTTATATACTTTCAATTTTTAAGTAAATTGATAATAATGTCAACAACGAGAACTTAAGGGTAAGAATTTTGCACCATGCTCTAAATTGAGATTTCATCAACAATTTAGACATTTGATCTGATGGAAGCTTAGCCATGCTTGTCAACTAAAAAAATTTCCTTAAAACAATATCTTATGTACAATCACAAATGTCAGTCAATGATGGGATTAATAACAATGAGAACTTAAGGGTAAGAATTTTGCACCATGCTCTAAATTGAATTTTCATCAACAATTGAATTTTCGTCAACAATTTAAACGTTTGATTCAATGGAAGCTTAGCCATATCAACTCAAAAGATTTCCTTAAAACAATGTCTTATGTACAATCACAAATGGGTATTTGTTTTTCAACCAAACAAACAACATAGAATTGATGATACTAACACTTTTCAAAGGTAAAATAATGTACAACCAACTATAACTTATGATTCCAAGGATAAAACTTCAGGAAGGCATGAATGCAAGATGATAATAGTGAGAACTATAGCCAAAGGAAATATGGAACAATGTTGTTCTACATAACTAGTCAAAATCATGACTATTATTATGCAAGTTTTTATACCGTTAATTTGTGGAACAAGATATTCTATCTGCTTGGATTGCAATGGGAGTTTAGAAGGTGTAGAAGACATAATTCGTTTTTGCCAACTCTTAATTAGAAAAATCATCAAACATTATGCATAGTGGAACATAAACAATGATTGGACATTATGCATGGTAGAAACTTAAACAAGGCATGACTCCATTAATCCTATAGCACCTACAGTTTCATATTAATAACCATTCCTAATCGAATTCCTTATTCTTCAATGTCTAACGATTTGCAACAATCATTAATGAATTGGATCTATCAAATTTATATGTTGGTGTTGTACACACTTGGGCCCATTGGTTACCCATGTATCTGATAGTAGAAAAGAAAGCAAGTGCTAGTTTGTAATGTCCCCAGTTTGAGTTGAATTAATTTGTGAGCTTTTAGCGTAGTTCTTGAATCTTGTAGGCTGATTGTAAAAGAAAGGGGAGCTCCAAAGTTCTTAGAGAGCACAGATTCAGTATTATAATTTTTTTTTTTTACGACAATGAGCCCTGTTAGCTGTATGGTCACAATGTCAATTTCAAGACTATTTTCTAACACTTGGGTGTTTTCCAAATTTCTTGAAGAGTGCGTCCATTTTTAGTAACTCACTGAAATGACACCAATCCTCATTCTCCTGCTTAAGTTTCATCATCGCATTGATTGAAATTGGATTTTAATGTTACTTCAATTCTTTACACAACTTTGGTGGTGAGTTATTGAACTATTATTTAATTCAACTAAGTTGTTTAATGTTGGGAATATAAGAAGGGAGAACTTTGTGTTATAACCAAGGTTACATAGGGATGTGTCCCCTGCCCCAAATCCGGATGTCCCCATCCTTAGCCATTTTGGGGACAATGGGACATCCCCCTGCCATCTCCAATGCCTACTCAACCCTTTGAAACATCAGGAAATGTCCCCAGCCGTTTGGGGATAGCTAACCATCTCCTACAATTGCGAATGCCTCCAAGTGTTTAAAAAAACATTAAAGTTTTTTAAAAAAAAATTTGTTTGCTTCTAAACCCTTGAATGAGAATCAAAACAAATATTCAAATTTCAAATGTATGAGAATCAAATATGAGAATTAAAACAACTATTCTAATTTCAAATGTATGATAATCAAATACAGTCAATGAAATGCACATTAAAAGTTGCATCTTTTTGATTTTCTGAGTCATGCCAAAGTCCAATTTCCAATTTTCAATACTATGCTTGATAAGTTTCATTCTTCGAGTTTTGAAATTAAAAAGACGCATTATTTTATTTTTTTGTATGATTGTACTTTATTTGCTTTGGAAATTACTACTATTTGGCACTGACCATAGTTGCTACCTCTGGATGATCCACTTCTGTTAGAGGGGGATAGTGACCCAGATGGTTTTGAGTCTTTTAATATTGATAGCCAAAATGAAGGCTTAGTTTCATAGCATGTTGTATTTTGATGTTTAAGACTTCTGGATACATGTTTTATACTTTTGGATATTAATAGACCATGAATTTTTGATGTTTCAGACTACTGTTACAATGCTGTATTGAAATTTATTATGCTGTTATACTACTGCTCTCATGATTTATTTACATATTGATATTGTTTTTATCAGCTATTGACATATTTTTTACTCTCTTTACTCCCCTCTCTATAATAAGCTAATATATTTGGAAATTCACATAAATATATATCGCTATCGCCGTCGTCCCCTAAATATGACCCTCTAGGAAAACTCGCGAAACGCGTACCCCATCGTTCCTCATCCCCGTCCCCAAAATGCCATGGAACATAGTTAATTACTTATGGGAAAGGACATTAAGTGTTTTAAATGTTGGATGCCTAGTAAAGGCCTTTTTTGGGAGGAAATGGATTATTGTAATTTTAAATTGTAACTTCTCTCTGAAAAAAGCTATAAAAGGAGGTGTTGGGACTCATTTGTGCATATGCTACTGGTTGATAATGTTATGTTGTCAGATTGGACCTTAGAGTTCTTTCACAATCTCTTGAAAATGAAAACTATGATTTGATTTCTAGTTTTAGACTTTAAAAATAATCCCTAGTTGGATTGTGGTTTGATTTTAGAGATCACCATTGTGCTTCAACTCGTAGTACTAGTTTTGTGTTTCAAAATTCAGAGTAATTTGTGGAGATTTTTAAGGAGTTAGTTGAGATTCTTTGAGGGTGAATTGATGACTTTCTTTGCTGGCTGTACATCTCATGTTGGTCGCACTGTTCATAGTCAAAAGTTTTGTAGGTAAATTTTTTGAGTTTGGTTTTTAACATTCCGTTTGGGATGCCATTATTGTTATATTTGTAGGTCATGCAATTGTTTTGGGTTAGATTTAAGTTGTTGAGTGTTTGTTTATATATGTAGGTCCTACAGTTGTTTTGGTTTAGATTTAAGTTGTTGGGTGTGGTACCATGACCCTATTGTTGGTTGTTCCTACTTGATGCAGTTGTGGAAGGGAGGTGTTATCATACTATCCAACCATGCAAGCACCCAATAACAATCTCACAAACAAATCTATTAATTTATGTAAATATATACAATCACAACAAGAATAAATATCTCATTTCATTAATGCTTCAGAAATTAAATTTATTCATAGATTACAATGCATCTTGAATGAAATTGTTATTTTACTCTCGTTTAGACAAACTCTTACACTATTACATGAGTTCTTAAATTCAATAAGTTGTGACTACATCACCAAAGGAAAGTCCTCCATTTAGGAATTTGTTTATTCATCATAAATATTTTCGTAGAGATGATGATTGATCATTGTTGAATGTTGTAACTAGCATTTGACATTGCGCAAGAATAGATAACCATTCACAGTGGATTTTTTATTTTAACAAAAACATAAATAATTGAAAATGTAACCAAAAAAATAAAAAAATAATAACAAAAAAAATCCTACAATATGTTTACAACTTATTAAAAAAATCTGAGAAACTTTGGAAAAATCTCAAAATATGCTTACCTTTCATCCTAGTTCCTCTTATAGGGCTTAAGAAACACAATTTATGCCTTTGCAATCCTTCACCTTTTAAAAAATAGCTTGACAAGCTTCGTAAATGAAAAATGGAAACTTGGAATGGTAATGGAGGCTTTTGGGGGCTTGTGTCTGCAAAATGAACAGATTTATGTCAATTGTAGGGCTTCAAAATAATTTTTAGGCACAAAAAAATAATGCTTTTTGTCTTTTAAAAAATCATCAAAATCAAAGTTTCAATGGTTATTGTATGTTTTCATTCCTCTAGGAATTGTTGGGCATACCTTGAGTTTGGCCAGGGCACAACTCTACTATCTTGAGTACCCATGGGCTATGTTTTTATGTTTTAACATTACCTATATTTCCATGGGTTTTGTTATCATACAATCCAACCATGCAAGCACACAATAACAAACTCACAATCAAATCAATTAATTCATGTAATATGTACAATCACAACTAGAATAAATATCTCATTTCATTGATGCTTCAGAAATTATATTTATTCATAGATTACAATGGGTGTTGGGATGAAATTGTTATTTTGCTTTCGTTTAGACTAGCTCTTAAACTCAATCAAGTGGTGACTAGATCACCAAAGAAAAGCCCCCCATTTAAAAATTTGCTCATTCATCATAAATATTTTCGTAGAGATGATGATTGATCATTGTTGAATGTCCTAACTAGCATTTGACATTGCACTAGAATAGGTGGCCATTGACTATGAATTTTTTATTATAAGAAAAAAATAAATAATTGAAAATGTAACCCTAGGGCATGGTTTAAAAAATAAAAAATAAAAAATTGAAACAATAATAACAAAAAAATTCTACAATATGTTTACAACTTATAAAAATGATTAACAATTGAAAAGGAAGTCAAAATGTTATTAAAAAGATCTTAGAAACTTGGAAAAATCACAAAACATGCTTACCTTTGATCAATAAATGTCTTTCATACAAACTAGTTCCTCTTATAGCACTTTAGAAACACAATTTATGCATTTTCAATCCTTCACCTTTGAAAAATTAACTTAAGCTTCAAAAATGAAAAATGGAAACTTGGAATGGGATTAGAAGCTTTTGTGGTTTGTGTTTGCAAAATGAACAAGTTTATGTCAATTGTAGGGCTTCAAAATAATTTTTAGGCATGAAAAAAATAATGCTATTTTTCTTTTAAAAAACCATCTAAATAAACATTTCAATGTTTATTTTATGTTTTCCTTGGGTTCTACTAGGAAGGCGTATCTTGAGTTTGGCCACGACACAACTCTACTATCTTGAGTACCCATGGGCTATGTTTTTAATGTTTTGTCATTACCTATATTTTCATGGTTTTTTTTTATAATAGATAGACATGTCCTAGATTTGGCTAGGTCATGATTTTGTGATCACAGGCATCCAATGGATACATGGGATGTACCCCAAGGTAGCTTGGGATTGCAAGCCACAACATACACATAGTGGGTCCAGGATGGCAAGGCCACACGCTAGCTGTCCTTTAGCTGTCCTTGGGCTACTTTTGCTCTCTTTCTAGAACTTGGCTTGTTCATTATGATGAAGGCCCAAAACCTATGGGAGTTGGTAACTTAGCTTGTCACTCAACAAGAAATGGCACACCCATAGAGAACTTGAGAGAACAAGACTATGCCTTGGCTATCCTTAGGTCGCTACCACTCCATCTGCCAAACTCAACCCACTAAGTATGATGACAGGCCTAAAATCTGGGGGACCTTCTAAAGTAGCTTCTTAGTGAACAGGGACCCAATTTGAGTTATATGAACAAGTAAGAAACATAGATAATTTGCAGAGAACTAATTTAAGTTGCCTTTGTTCAAAATTTTCATTTAATCTTATCTCTCTTTTGTAAGTGAATGTACAGGTGAAGCATTTTCTATTCTTGATGGTATACCAATTGCAGTGAAAGATGAAATAGATTGTTTACCGTATCCCACTACAGGTATTTATTATCAACCTTTCTCATCCTTATGTTCTCTATTTACAATATCATTTCCTTTGTTTGCTTGCCTATCTGACATTTAAAGCAAATGATGTGTATATGTAAAGGGGGTACCAAGTGGTTGCACATGAAGCGCAAAGTGACAGATGATGCTACTTGTGTCAAGCGCTTACGTGAATGTGGTGCAGTGCTTGTTGGGAAGACAAACATGCATGAGCTGGGAGTTGGAACCAGCGGAATCAACCCTCATTATGGGTATGCATTTCTGACAAATTGAGTTGATAGATTAAGCTGATTATTAAGTTTTGTCTTCTTTTGTTTAATTTTTTCTTATTCATCTGGATAGGACTTGGACATTGACCTTGAAATTTTTTATTGGCCAAGCATTAAACAAATTACAAATTTTGCAAAATTTGACTCTTTGTAGCTCTCATTGTTGTTAGAAAATGAACAGGAACATGTATGACTTGTAATTTACAGGACAGCACGAAATCCATATGATGCTGAAAAGATTGCAGGGGGATCTTCTGGTGGATCTGCTGCAGCTGTATCTGCGGGATTATGCCCTGCTGCACTTGGTGTTGATGGTGGAGGTAAAAGATACTGTCTTGAAAATCAACTCATATATCAAGTGTTTTCTATATTGCTTAATTTTGTGCATCAATAAGTAATTGTTTCGAGTCAAATTTGTATTATTATTTATCTTTAAAGTTACATTAGAAATGAATCAGTAACCCTTATTTGGAATGGTTGCTCTGCTTTAGGAGGACCGGTCAAACATGGTTGAGCATTTGACATCTTGTTTAGTGAATTCCTTTCAATAGAGAATTTCAACATTCTGATTATGTGTGCAAGTCCTTTCTGTCCCAATGAAGATTACGTTTTATTATGGATTCTTTCATCTAGATAAAAATTATAAAAAATATATCTGTTAAAGGCAATTAAATGGGACAGAATTGCCTCACCAAGAAACTTAAAACACTATTCAGTTCCTCATTGAGTCAAAACAACATTGTGCCCCTTCCAATGATGGCTCAACTATAGATGCCTCAAAAATTAAATTTAAAAGTTTTCTCTAATCTTAAGAAAACATACAAACTATATATCGTCACGGGTAAAATGTAGTCAAAACTCAGATCATTGAATGGAGATAAGAAAGTTCATTGTTTGCTTTTTAGTTGAAATCTAACACTGGCCACCAAACTGATCTTCTTAGGCACCCTTTTCACAGTTCACTTGTTAACCTTTTTGGTAAATGATGCAGGTTGTTTGAGAAGGATTCTTGAAAAATAGAAGAAATATTAATGCCAGTTATAAGCTGCTGTATTTCAGTTGCAAAACAGGAACACACATGGCATAATTCTGTGCAGATATTATAATGGTCAGTAGAAATTAGAATGAAAACAATATTGGTATCCCTTGGTGGAGAAAGGTGGTCAATATCATTGAAACATAAATCATCATGTAAGCTATAGTTCGCAAGGAGGCGCCTTGAGCATCTACACAAGATAAACTTTTCAGGAGATCGGTTTATCAAACTCTTCTCCGAAAGATAAAATAATACTAAAATGTATAGTATTTAAATATGATCAAAAGGTCCAATGACATGAGGGTACTGGTAGTTCGAATGCGGAGGCAGAGAGGATGATCTCAATGAAAGGGATGCAAATCACCAGGACAAGGAAGATAGGGAGGAATTAGATGGCAGGTACTCCTTAAAGAGTTATATGAGCCTTAGGGAATATCCCCTTCTTTTTTGTTTGGCACAAGTATATTCAAAACTACTTCGATAACATCTGGGATAAAATCCATTAGCCCTTTAACTCTCCTCATGGTATTTCCAACTAGGATTCCCAAGCATCGACCCATATTTTAACCTACTTCTGACACCACTTCAGCTGTTACATTCATGGATATATTACTCAGCTTCAATATTCTCTGGATACTTTGGAGAAAGAGAGAAACTAAACCTTCTTTTAAGATACTGGAGTGGAGATGAACAATGAGACAGTGCCTTGAGCACTCATAGGATGAGCATATGAATGAACACAAGAAGACGAAAAATAGAGCAGGTTCCTTTGGGACCTCATTCAAAGAACAAGAATAAATTCATTGAGATTAACTCGGACAGGGAAAATAGGATTTGGAGTTTCTTAAGCATATAGAGGTCCCATTGAATAGACTGCATGAGCTAAGAAAATACATAGGCCAGCCTAAGATCAAAGCCAAATTGATAATTTAGGTGCAAAAGCTGGAAAAGAAGCTGAAGAGTTTATGTAGGCATGCAGTGTAAATAAACCAAGTGAGGATGCTTCCAAAGCATCATATAAATTGAAGAGGCCAGCTAAAGTTCAGAATAGGAAGTAGAACTAGAGAAGAAACTAAAGGACAAGGCGTTGGAGTTCATGGCACTGAAGGAAGGCTCAAACGCAAAAATGAAAAACAGTATCTCAATGCAGAGGCGATGATGAAGCTGATAATGATCATGGAGGAGATAATGAAGTGTAAGGCAGGTGCCTAATCTTGACTATCTCAAATTCCTTGTGAAACTTGAGTTCTACCTTCACTTAGCTTGATTCTCGGTGTGTGTCTTTGGCTATAGTAAGGGACAACTCTGTTATTGAACATTAGGTTGAATGTTTTGTGATGAGTTTTTGTCAGAAGTTTTGTAGATTTTGGGAGGGTTAGTGGCAGACTCATCTTTGTTTTTTCTAGACAGATTTTGGCTACTCTTAGTCATTAACATTCTATAGATACAAGGAGGGTGAGCAAAAAACATTTGGAGGGTTTGTCGATTTTTCCTCAAAATCATGGCAGTTGTTCTCGGTGTGTGTCTCTGAGAGTGAGGGACAACTCTGTTATCGAACAT
The DNA here is from genome assembly GCA_018584345.1 of Thuja plicata. Taxonomy (NCBI): domain Eukaryota; kingdom Viridiplantae; phylum Streptophyta; class Pinopsida; order Cupressales; family Cupressaceae; genus Thuja; species Thuja plicata. Next base: position 1,008,008 of record MU224257.1, on the reverse strand, counting down.
TAGGTTGAATGTTTTGTGATGATTTTTTGTTAGAAGTTTTGTAGATTCTGGGAGGGTTAGTGGCAGATTCATCTTTGTTTTTTCTAGACAGATTTTGGCTGCTCTTGGTCATTAACATTCTGCAGATACAGGGAGGGTCTCAGCAAAAGCAGAATGTTCTGAAGAATTTATGAGCACAAGACATGTACAGTCTTCTGCAGGGTAGTTAGACGATGACCATTGAGGGAGGGTATTAGAATATCGTAATTTTTCTTTAATGGTCATCTTAGTCTTTAGTTTAATAGTTAGTTTCTATTTTTGGTCTTAGTTACGGATTGTTTCATTTAGAAACTCTGTCTTTGTAAATCTATATAGGGAGACTATGTCTCCATTTGTAATTACTTGTTTATGAATAATGAAATATTGTAACATCCATTGTCTAGTTCATGAAAACAGCATATTGATAGCATACACATTTGCAAATCAGATTCAATACTCATCTATAGCAAATAAAAGAATTCTGTACAAGTTATAGATAGAAAGAAGTCTCTTGCAATTTGAATTATAGGAATTTAGTTCAAACCCTAAGAAATCACATAAGGGGACATTACACACAATCAATATTTATTTTTGACATTTGTGAAATCACTTTTGAAATAATTTTACTGTATGATCTGAAATGTTGATGATGAAAAGTTCTACAGTCAAATCGAGAAAGATTACCAAGCTAACCTTTGATGTAATTTCCGTGTTTAAATAACATTTCTATTTTTAAATATAATTTTTTTTTTCAGTTTTTATGTTGTTCCTATGGATAGTATGGAGGATAAGCAAGACACTACTACACTGAATGGAGCAAAAATTTCCAATAGCATAACAGTATTTAATTTGATCATTATATTAGAGCATGATCAAAATGAGTATGATTTAAGATATGCAATAGGTACAGGGCAAAATTGGATTTTGATGTTGCCTTCCCCCCTTCTTTTTACCAGAATTCTACAGTACATATTTGCAAGTGAATTTAAAGCTTTTCAAGTTCTTTTTTAGCAAATGTTGTATATCTTGAGGAGAGAATAATAAACTTGTTTGCACATCACCATATGCTATGTACAGTTTTGTTTTTTTCGGATCATATTTTTGATAATCTGGTTTCATTTTGAATTGATTCCATCCTTTCTTATATAAGAGAGTATATCTCTGCCTAAACCATATCACTGGCCTGCTTACAGGATCTGTGCGAATGCCAGCAGCAGTGTGTGGTGTAGTTGGTTTTAAGCCCACTTATGGACGCATATCCCATTTGGGGTGAGTTCAGTCATTGATAAACAACATTTGAAGTCTGTGCGATTTGCATTTTACCAATGAAGGAAAAAAAATGCATGATGTAAATTCCTTGAAGTGCTTGAATATACTAATTTGCCCCTTTTTTAATGGCACAGAGTACTTCCTTTAAATTGGACAGTTGGAATGGTTGGTGTGCTTGCTGGAACAGTGGAGGATGCAGTCATCGTGTTAGTCATTATTCCTACCTTGTCACTTTACCTTTACGAGCATCAAATACTTGCATTTTGTTTTCCAAGTCAGAGTATCTAAGGGTGGTTTTAATATCTTTCTAGATATACAGCTATTGCTGGTCATCTTCCAACCAATCAGTTGGTTTCGTTGCAGGTAAGTCTACTTCAAATAGATATAAGTGTGAAAGCTTTTCAGCATGTAGTCAATATTTATTATTTACAATATATATCAGTTCTATAAGTGTGGGTTTCAGTCCTTTGGAAAAAAAACTGATGGAGTTTCAGTACCTAACATAATGCAAGTGCAAAACAAAGTTGTGAAATATTAAGGTTGGAAACCTGTAAATTCGTTTTCATACTAGTTTTTCCTTGTAATCTGATAATGTAGATGCCTCTAAAACTAACAAAACTAACATCTCAAAATATCTATAGAAATGCACATCAAATAGATTTGTGAAATACAATTAAAGAAAAACAAAATAATAATGGTTAAAATCTGTTTCGGGTTTGGAAAAATAGCAGTATTGGTTAACAGATGTGATTCATCTGTGCACAACTATTAGGATTTTAGAGAAGCCAAACGGATGCATGAAACTTTTACTGCACAATCGCATGAAGAGATTAAAGGAATCATAAATAAGGAAACTATTAGCATTAGAAATACCATAATTGAAAACAGAGAGAAATGTATTCTTTGATTACACATGAAGTTTTCTTTTGTATGTGCCTGCTATATTGATAATAAAACAGGGAAAAAAAGATTGCTAACAAAACAAATGGAGCAAGAATGGGAGTGTGGACACTTTTATATGTAGAATTGACCACATAATGTTAGATTGAGTAGTAAATAATTTTAATTATGTATATTATATGATTTTAGGTCTTGGCCTTCCTATATCCTTGATATCGTGTTTGCTGAACTTATCCCTAGTTTAAGTTGTAGAGGGTCACTAGTGCTTTTTTATAGATCCACAATTATTTTGGCTTAATAGGAATTTGCATATGTATTTGATAGCTAGTGTTATTATTAGGTGTTTGTTAATGCCAAATAAGAACATCTTGCTTGTGTTCCAGTTATTACATGTAGGTTTTCATGATAGTTGGAGATAGAGGACATTATTTTCTCATGGAAATATGCACACTAATATCTTTGGTCTATCCTTTTTTGGTTTTAATCCTTCTAACGTAGTATAACATGAATATAACCATTGCATGATATTGTCAAATTCCTAGTTTTTCTAATATTTTCTGACACTTTATTAACACTGTAAAAGGCTTTTGCAAGACCATAGAATAGAAAATATTTGTACTCATTTGCCCCCTATTTTTCTTTGGTCATTTTTATGACACTCAAGTTATTAATTGCTACTTTTCTATGTCTAATTTTTTCATGTCATGAGATATATCTTTCACGTAATTATGGTGTATTGGTGATATATCACATTTCTATTAGGAGTATGTTGATGTGAGTTTTGTGACCACCCAACATGCATGATAGAGTATTAGGTATCCAATCTTCTCTTGAACAAGGAAACTCCAAATGCTAAACAATGTAACAATATTGTGTGATCAAGTGAAGTGACCCCAAGGTTTACAATGTGTACTAGCGACTTTTTGTCGTACACAACTCAGTTTAATCATGTGAGTTGCTGGTAACCATGTGGGAACTTATGCATCCTTTTGTGGATGATCTATAGACATGATGAATGATATGGCAATTTGAGCTCTTCAACTAATCCTAACAACGACTTGATAAAAAAAGGGCAAAGGGAATATAGTTTAGAAATATAGTCTAACTTTATTTCTAATCTACCTATGCAAGCGTCTATTGAAGATGTGGTGAAACTAAACCAATCCTTGCTTCGCCAAGACAACTAGACTAAGGAGGGTGCTATCTCCTAAGGATGCATTGATGATTTTCAAATTGCCCGTACACCAAAATCATAAGATATGCAAATCAATGAGCATGAAACAATTGAAAATAAGTACTTACAATGGAGTTAAGTCTAACCTTGCACTGTTATTTGCAATCAACAAGTACCAAAAGGTATGAACATAAGTTTCACGATGAATCACCAACAATAATATCTTTCATTCAACTATTCAACTACTCGACGCCTTCTACTCAACATAAACAAATCCTATTCTAAGTGAGAAATATGGAAACCATGTAACACTCCAAAACAACATAAGTATTCACCATGAAACAACAATGAATTTGGAATTATTTTGGTAGTATTTTAGCAACAATTTCACCAGATCTCCCCTTACAAATGAAATGAGCAAGCCTTATATAGAGGCCTCAAGTATATTGGATAGCCCAAATTGATTTAAGATCAATTGCCAAGATTATTCCAAGCAACCCTAATTAGGGTTTGACCTAATTACCACTTTCAAGCATTAAATGTTGACCAATGAGAAAATTACATTGCATTGAATACATATCCACTTGAGGATGGACCAATGAGAAAATTCAACTGGGCAAATGCATTAATTGCATTCTACATGTCCACTTGGAATAACTTGATTGGATGAACTTGGACATATCCACAGGGGCTTCACTTAGTGAACATGAATAATAACACGTGCGTTCATGAGATACTAAAGAATATCCCTATTTTCAAAAAATATTGCCCCCAACTCCTTTTTTGTCACACCCCTCCAATACCCACCTAGTACCTCCCGTACCCCGTATTTGAGCTCCTCTACCAAGGTCACCTCCATGTCACCATCATGCATGAAGCCTTGCAAAACAAGAGGAAAGACTTGTGTTAGGAGTAAAATAGTTTGTAAGAAGATAATCATTAACATTTTAATCAAGACTTTGAAAGAAATCAACTTGTGATCTTCGCTAACTTGCTAACTTTAAACAATGTGTATGTTATGAAATCAAATTATGATTTTCGATCTAATTTTCGCCTTTCTCAAGTTTGCTTTGCACTTTGAATTAATTCTCTGTTTGCATTGGATGATTGAGGTGAGGCGATCAAGTTCTCCTTTATATGCTCCCCTTCAAATGTTCTTGCGCTGGACGTTTACAAGCGTCGGCCGACTTGGTTAAGAATTCGATTCATTTGCAATTTACTTGCACTTCTCCATGCCGGATTTGGTATTGCAATTTGAATTTCCACTCAACGGGGGGTTGAATTTCCTCGAAAGGCATTTAAAATTGAATTCGAAGGGAGGTTGGATTTGCGATCTTGGTTGGGCTCTTTGTTTGAATGATGACATTGCAAATCATTGGAAAATATTTTTTTTTCTTCCATTGTTTGGATTTTCACTTTATTGCATATCAGAGTTCATCTTACATTTTGGAATTTGCCTCAAGCCCTAGGCGGAAATCATGGCGTCTTTGACCCCTTGACTTGAACAAAATTCTAAGTCCATGTTTGCTCCATTTGAAGTCGAATTTCTCTCCCTTATTTCAAATTTTCACTTTGTTTAATAAGATTTTCCTTCAATCACTTCGATTCTTCATCTTATTGTAAATCAGATTTGATCTTGCCTTTTAGAATTCATTTCAAGTGCTAGGCAGAAATCACCATGTTGTTGGGCTCCGAGTCCAAAGGAGATTGGATTTCCGACCTTAGTTGGGCTCTTGTCCCAAAGGGAGTTCAGATTTTCAACCTCTCTTGGGCTCCTTATTAAAATCAATTCACCCAAAATTCCAAAGTGTTGAAATGATATCTGATTTTTTCCATGCTTTTGGATTTCCTTCTGAAATGTCTTGAAATAATATCGGATTTAGTTCTTGACTTGAATTCTTGCAATGTTTACTGAAGGCATGACGATCAAGTCAAATTCCTTGCTACTTGTTTAAAAGCTTCATTGACAACGCCTAGATTTTAACCTCGCCTTAAGATTTTCATTTACTATACAAGTCGGATTTCACCCTTGGCTTGGGCTTTTGCCCCAATTGTTGGGCGGAAATTATCATGTCTTTTCGCTCCAAGCCCAAGGGAGGTCGAATTTATGACCTTGGTTGGGCTCTACAGTGAGACCTAATAAAAAATCTATAATTACTAGAAATTTATCTTGAACAACCCAAATTTTCTACCTTGTTCTTGGATTTTCTTCTCAACTTTCAAAATCAGAATTTGTTAATGTTTTTAGCTGCAGGAGACATTTTTCACACTTGCGATGATTGCTTCAGTATTGATTCTGAGACTCCTGCTTTGTATTCCTTGTATCAGGCAATACTGTAACTGCTATTTGTCATATGCTCTTGTAACGACTTCTTATTTAGTAACCGTAGGTCATTCTTTGTGTCTTGTGAATGAGAAGATGAAGGGTTTGCTTCATTACTGTTGTTTTTGATAGAAAAAGCAGCAAGAGGGTGATGGCCCGTGGAACAGAGGACCAGTAGCACATTAACAGCATATTAATGGAACTAGTCAAAGCTTATAGCAGTTTAGCAGGATATCACAGACACCAAATCTAGTTCTGCCTCTATCAAAAACAAAAGTAACAGTTCTACTCAAAATGACTAAACCAGAGTAATTGCTATCAACAGTAGCATCAAAAATATTGTCACTAAGCCTCGCAGGGCTCAACCAAACCAAAATAACAAACTTAAAATTAACCCCAAACACAGAACAGGGGAACCGAGGGACA
>MU224257.1:976106-1001738 GCA_018584345.1 Thuja plicata | reverse complement strand
CGAGGCATGCATAACCTTCAGTGCAAATTTGTTGGTCCTCATGCAGTGGTTCATCAGGTCCTGCATACCCTTTTTGATCTCTGCAATTTCCTTGTCAATAATCACAAACTTTCTTTTAAGGGTGCCTTTGAAATTGCATTTTTCCTCCATGCCAGAGGAGAGAGGTTTATCCTGGGGATCATGGTGGGGGCTTTGGGGTGGGGTGGGATCTTGATGGTTACCGTAGCTCTCTGGGGGTTGGTCAGGGGAGTATTACCAGTCGGGCTCATATAGCCTTCCGAGGAAACATTTCTAGAGTTTGTGGAGTGGGAGGCATTTTCCGTCAGGGAGAGCTCCTTGGAGGCCGTCTCCAACATCTTGATTTTGCATTGTTCCTTGGCAATTCTATTAGACCTCCTACGGCCATAACTGCTTAGGTCTACCTCCAAATTGACCTGGGTTTCCATAATTTTCTGTTTTTTGGGCTTGTAATCCGTCTCAGGTGTGCTGTCAACCCCTTTCCCTTCAATGTAATCCACGGAGTCCGAAACATAAGAATCCTCCTGGCCATCCTTCTTATAGGTGGGGATCTTAATACTTTTTTTACGGGTTTTTTTCTCAGACTTCACAGGCCCTTGAGTGATACGGATGGACCGGGAGGAGTTGGAGGTCTTTTCGGCTTTTTCAGCGGGCATCTCCTGGGGCATCATCTGAATAATCGGAGGGGGTTGGGGTGCCGGGCATATGGCTTTGTGAAACTGGAAAAGACAGAGGAGGAGGCCTTGGTGGAGGATAGCTCTGTCAGGGTTGCTTTTGATATCAAGGATATTGCTTTCAATAGAGTGCAAAAGATAAAACGGTATGGAAATTAAATCTTTGTTCCTAATATGATTTAGGAAAGGTAAGTGGTAGTTGTAAAACACCGTGAACTTACCTTCAAGCGTGAAATACTTCATGATAATGAGACAAATTTTTGGCCAGAAGTCCGGTAGCTCTTCTCTGTTGAAACCCCCCTCTTTCCTGACCGGCAGCTCCCCTTCTTTGAAAAATTGTTTTAGGCTAGTAGGGTCGGCAGTCCGACTAGTCTTTTTGTACTTTCTCCCCACCATAGGGAGCCCCGTAGCCTCAGCGATGACCTCCTCATTGATCTGAAAGTGAATGCCTCCCATCGAGACATTTCTGTTGTTCCAGGAGGAAACAAACTGTTTAGATATTCTCTCGTCATGGCCGCCTTTCATGCGTTCCATGAAACCCCAAATTCCAGTTTCCTTGCAATAATGGGTGACCAATGGATCAGAAGTAAAGGCTTCATCAATATTTATCAGGTTCGATACGGAGAGCATTACCCCCCATATCAGAGGTCTAGTCTTCAATCGTCGGAATATCCTTGGGGTTTGAGAGTCAACTGTTGTTGCATGCCATATAAAACCACTCTCTTTTACAAATCCATTTCAAAAAAAGCTTATACATACCCTGCCGGTTTTGGGGATTTTGGAGATCGGGCTCCGTACTGTCAAATCTAATAGATCCCCGGGTAACATAAATAGTAATAATAGCATTACTACCATTAATCGCCAAAAACGCCTTTTTACACTGACAGCGGTCACTCCACACGAACAAAAGGTAATTATTGAACTTTATGGGGCTTTGAGTTTTGTCTTTCATAATCACACAACTAACTCGAATACGCCAACATGTGATCGAGGAGGGGTTCGTAATAAATAAGCCAGCCTGGCACATTTAGACTATTGTAGTCATTTCTCCCTCGATGATACGCTGAGTCATCGGAGGTAAATCACCAACTAACATCCAACTATTTAGTTTGGTTTGTTTTAGACCAATTGCAGCCAATGAGTCAGCAACCGAGTTTCCCTCTTTGTAGGTATGGCCTATAGATATATGTTGGAAGCTCTCCAGAAGCTCACAGATCTCCAAAATAATGGGTCTAGTCCGCCACCCCGCACCAGCTCCACTCTTAACTGCCTCAATTATTACTTTGGAATCACCCTCGATTTCCAACTGTCTGAAGTTCATTTGTTTTGCTAGTTTAATCCCCCAGAGAAGAGCAGTCCCTTACGCTTGGGTGACAGTACAGTTATTGATTGGTCCCGCATAAGCCAGAAGGCAAGTGCCATGGTGGTCGCTCAGCACTCCTCCCCCACCGTGCCCAAGATTGTTAACTACCCCGTCAAAGTTTAATTTTATCCTGCCTCTAGAAGAGGCAGTCCATTTGGTAGCTTTTCTGGCAGTCTTTTTAGTATTGTCAAACCTGGAGAACCCACTCAGGAGGTTCCAGCGTTCCGCTATCTTAGCTTCCTAGGCAGCAGGAGGGCTAGATGGGAGCTTCCATTTAGCCATCCTGGCATTTTCGCTCAGAAGCTTAGTTCCGATAAGGAGACAGGTTTCAGGAGGGCTAGATGGGAGCTTCATTACTGTTGTTGATTCATGCCATCGACAACTTTCTTTTTTAACGTCTTCTTCATTCATATCATGACTCTCATTCTTGATGTCGGTGACTCAAGATTGGAGAATTTGTAACGGCTTGCTGGTGTAACCGTCGTTCATTCATTTCTTATGGTAGTTGAAGATTATAAGGCTAAGTTTGATGGTCTCTTGTTATTGATGCTAGTGTGTTGATTTTGTACCGTATGCATTCTATGATATTGCAGGGACTTTGTCTATCGCGTGGAGTATCAAATATTTGTATTATTCTGAGATTTTGAGTATATGGCGGGTGACTGTTAGTGTCTATGAGATGTTTTTGCTGTAGGTGCTTAGTGAGATTATATCATGCTAGTTTATTCTGATTTCTATTCTATATTATCTTGGCTTGAGAGCCTTGTAAAATATTGAGGCTCATTCAGTATTTCAATAAAGTGATATTTTTCTGGTGTGGCTGGGTTTTTCCCTTAAGGAGGGTTTTCGAAGGATAAAATAATTGTGTCAATTTGTTATTTGTGTTCTTAGTTTGATAGGAATTAGCATAATGTTGTTTGAAAGTTTGATATTTGTTTGGGCAAATGCATGGTGATCAAGTTGAGTCTGGAAACTTCATTAACACTTGGTTTCACCTTTTCCTTAAGCATTTTCATTGATTTTTAAATCGGATCTTCACCATGCCTTAGGCCTTCTCTTTGCTCAAACTGGTTGTAGAGATCAGCGTGTTGTTAGGACAAAGTCTGACAAGCTGGGTGGAAATTTGTCGTGTGTTGGGAATGCATTCTCATGATCAATTGGACAACCACTCAATAGTATTGAAAATCTACTAGGTACTTGGATCGTGGATCGACCATTGAACTTGCTAACTCTCCCAAATATCCTGACTTGCAACCTTGATCAATTTGCACCTCTATCTTGCTCAAACTTACCACCTTGCCAACATTTGAATCTTCAAAATTGTTGCCAAACTAAGACAAAACTAACAAACTACTAGTTGCCAAGCAAAATGAGGGGGTTCTCATTTCCAATTGGGCGATGGTGTGAAAAGGTCACAATATAGTCCACAACTAGATTATATTTAGATACTTAATACTAAAACCTTATTTATCAATTTGTTGAAAGTATGGGTGTTTTATGACCACACCAAAACAAAATAAAGAGCCAAGACAATCAATCCTCTCTCAAACAAAATCAGCTCGGGTGTTTTGTTCCCTGGGCACCGCTTCTATTGAAAATGCTTCAAGGCTCTCTATCTCATCCCATACTCTGTTCTTGTAATTTTTCAATCTATGTTTTTTAACAAAGAAGAGCCCTCTAACTTGTTTCACTATCAATTTTTCATCCCCCTTTGTCTTCAACATTGTGACTATCTTTAGCTGCAATAAATCCCAACAACAAAGCTTCGTATTTTGCAGTATTGTTTGTGTTCTTGAATTCCAATTTGTATGCCACATGTATCATATCGCCCTGAGGCGGGATTAGCACTACCCTTGCGCTAGACCCGACAGAGGCACAACTTCCATCAAATTCTAAGGTCCATAATTGTGATTCCTTTTCTTCATTATTTTCACACTCTGAAGATCTGGACTCAGCAAACAACATGTAATTACCAAACTCCAATTCCTCATACAAAATTTGTGCTTTCAGATCATCAGATTTTAGAACAGTGAATTTGGCTTTCTCCTTAGGTTCTAGCTTGACCTTATTCCCGATAGGTATGATTGTGTGAGACCAGTCTAATTTGATTCCCCCCCTCCCAAGTCCCCGCAAAAACTACGGCTCAATGACATTCCATAGCTAGTAGGTATGTCTGCAACCAGCATGGTGAGTTTCAATCTTTTAGCAGGGTGGGCGACAAGAGCTACTTGAGCATCTTTGATTTGGCCTACTAGAGGGACTTGTTTTGCATCCATAGAATAGCATCTTCCAAAGGTCTTAGTTAGTGATAAACCAAGGGCCTTAGCAACTGTTGATGGCATAACATTATTAGAACCCCCCGAATCTATTATACAATTGCTTAATTTATGCCCATTGATAAATAGGGACACATAGAAAGGTTTGGGTTTTTGGCCCGGGATAGTAGCTAGCACAGTGACCTCATTTTGAGCTACTACTTTTGAAACAAAGAGTTCACCTCTAGAAATCATACTTGAGCATTCATTAACATTTGCACTTCCTGACTTATAATGTTCCACTAAGCATTGTAGCTCTGCAGGATTTGACTTCAGATAATCTCAAGGAGAGATTTGAATACGTGATTCCTTGCAGAATTGGACAATATCAAACAAACTAGACTCCTTCCCTGGAACAGTGGTACTTTGGGGCATGATCGTTTGATCTGATGCCTTAGGGAATGAGGAGTTGGAGTTACTATTCCTCTGTAGAATAGAGACCCCCTGTTGTTTACCCTTCTGACTTCTTGTTAAGGTAGCCATTGAAGGTTCACCAAATGTCGCAAAACAACCACCTCTACCTTCAGAATCAGATTCATAATCTAGGTAGTAATTTTTAGAGTTGACATTATAATTTGAGTTCGTTTCTCCACCTAGAGTTTTCCTCGCAGTTTTATCAGTGGTGATTAATTGCATATGTCTGGTCATCTCAGGGCAGGTCTCTCCATCATGGTCTGTTGTCAGATGGAAGATGCACATATTTCCCATTTTAGAATTTGGAGGGCCTTTAATGGCTAGTCGTTGCTGAGTAGGCGGAATATGCAGTTGTTTGCCCTCATTTTGTCTACTCAAAAACTCCAGGTAAGGCTAGTGAAGTGAGGGATTGACCTTTGGCAACTGCCTCTTAAGAGTTATCATATCATTCGTCATTCTCTACAACATGGCTTCTATGGAGTTATTATTACTATTGGTGCTAGCTTGTAACTCCTTTCACTTGCCAGCCATGATGAAGTCATCGTCTAGCCCAATAGCAGTAGTTTGAGCATTCGCTAAAGTTTCTATTTGTGCCCTTCTCGTGGAAGTTGATATCAGGAGGCATGGCGTTCAAGAAGAAACATTTCTGATTATCTGCAGTAGGCCTTATAGCAACCGAAATTTTATTAACTATTTTGTTGAACTTGGCCACAAACTCCCACATGGGTAATGGAGATTTCTTTCTTAATCTGGGTTAATTGTGCTAGCAAGGAGTGCTCATCTTCGGCACCCTTGAATCTGGCCTCAAATCTTGCCCGCATATTGTCCCAACATGTAATACAGCCCAAAGGTATAACGGAACCAATCAACAACTCCGTCAACAAGCGTCTCCACAAACAGGTAGACCGATACATCTTCATGTTGTATTGTGAGTACTTTGTTCGGGGGACACTTTTCCATCTCCAGCGAATATTGGAAAATTCTTCCTCGGCCCATAAAGAAGGTCATATGATGAGGAACAAGATTAAGCAGGCCAATAACTGCTCCCCATGGCACTGGCTGAGCCATACTTTTAAGTAGAGCGAAGGGTACAGGATTAAAATTGACTTGTGCTGGTGTTGCAACTCTGTGAAGAGTTAGTGCTTGGTAGATGGGAGATGAAACGTTCTACTTCTTTGGAAGAGTGCGGGGTATGCTTCTGCTCCGATGAATGGGCTTCACCAGAGGAAAAATTACTTTACTAAGCTCTTCAAACACAGGGTCTACTTCCCCTCTTTCTCGTACACTCCTAGTATATCTTCTAGTATCCAGATTTGAAAATAAAAACCGTTTCACTAACCCTTTGGTCTTTCTTGCTAAGGCCTATTCTCTAGGATTAGGCATGGTCCTTGATTCTAATACTATCTTTGTTGTTGTCTTGGAAAAAACAACTGTGAATTTTCTGCTAATTCTTCTTCTCTTTCCAAGACTAGACTTACTCATCTGTACTCTTCAATGCTTCTTCGTGATCTCCAGGAAAAGGTATTCAACTGACTGATGATATCTTCTTGGTCGTCTGGAAACCCTAGATTTCGTTGGAGTACAGGAAAGATGTTTTCATGAGGGAGCATCATTATGTTAGGATTAAGTAATACTGAGAGGGGGGGTGAATCAATATTACAACACTTTAAACATGAACTTAATAATTTCCAACTTAACCATATAATTACTGAAATGGAAAGAACATAAGCACAAAACACATAACCCATAACACCATGAATTGTTGTCGAGGAAACTCTAGCCAAGGGAAAACCCCGGTGGAGATGGTACCCACAAATCTGTACTAAAAGTATAGTCTCCCTGTTAGGAGACCTAGCCCTATTAGGAGCTGAACATTACATTAGCACATTTCCCTGTTAGGGGAATACAAAACCCTGATACAATAAAAAATTATCATGCTACAATCAATCTCAAAAGTGAACAATACAAACATCAGCTTATGCTTAGATAGTTCCAGTTGTAGCTCGCATCAACATCTACCTAACATCAAAATGCATCCATTCCATCTATCATTCATACCATATCCACACCTCACTTTACAAAAAGCTCTTCATATATATATATATATGTATTACATTATCCAGTCGGCTCTCAAATACATTACAAAATAGAGTTAATACTAATGCAAAGAGTAAATACAAAGTCGACGACCTTATACAACCAAAGTATAGGTTATTCACAATCCCAATCCAACTTAGCACGTTTGGATTCCATGCCATACTCCCTTAATCATTGTGACTGTTCATCTTCCTTGTATCTCTGTTACTCTGTCTTCGCATCTCTTCAATGCACTGTAACTCACTGCGATCAAAACCAAAACTCAAGCGACCTTAATAGAAGGTCATACATACCCCAAAATATCCTTGCCTAAGCTCGCAAGGCTTCATTCGTCATATACTAACTTCGCTGTCCAAACTTGTACTGCTATACTATGTATTTTTGTTTACTGTACTTAGTCATTTTGCAATCTGCATCTCCAAAATTGTAAACAACTCCAATCGATCATCATACCAGATGTGTTGTCATAAATGACAACCCTCAAGTGTTCCATAACACTCCAAAAATGCATCACTTGCCAACACATTATTCCCTCATATCTGGGCGACTTATCTTAAAACAACCATTTGTATTCCCCAATAGAGTCGCCAAAAATATTATAGTTAACGGATTAGGCCCTTCTATAATATTGACTCAAACCCTCGTTAAATCCTTCTCTATTAACAACATTTGAAAGAGCTTTTGATCAACTCAATCTCTGAATTGACAGGTACAACTCCCTTTGACAAATCTTCAATGAATATGTTTTTTGATATTTTCTAAATGTGAAAGGATATTGGTGCAGGAGCACTCTTGGGTTGTTCATTCAATCCTAGTTCATTTTAGTGTGTGTAAGCCTTTAGGGCTTTTTGATGTTTTCTTTAAGGTCATGTTGACCATGGTAGAGGGTACAATAGGGTTTGGTCTATAGCATTTTAGGACCTTTTTGGTAAGTTGCAATTAGGGGCTAGAAAGTTGTAAAGCCTCTTGATTTGCACAATTGGATGGATGATGTCAGTAGGGTCTAGGATAGGTTAGAATCATGTTTCAACCATGATTAGAGCTTTTGGTAAGGTTTGGTGAGCATTGGAACTCATTAAGTTAGTTTTGCAAGAAATTGTCAAAAAGTTGTAAAAGTTGCATTTTGCCACTTTTGCAACTTTGAAATGTTGCTCGGACAACATTGTCAAGTTTTGAGAACCTGATGAAAAAGGGCCCTAAGAGGGAACTAACTACCTAACCACACGACGTAAGACATGGATTGACCATGAAGCAAGGTTGGACACCCTTTGTACGGACATTATTTGGAAGCAATCAAGATTTTGTGTGCAATTTTAGTTATGTTTGTAATAGTAGGTAGTTAATGGATTAAATCTTGCACTGTAACTCGTGCATGGCTTAGAGTAGGTGTTTTCATAGTTCCGTGTGCCTTTAGAGAGGTGTTTTGATTTAGTTTTGTGTTCTTTTGTAAATAGTTTTTGATTTGACACTGTCACTGGTTCAATCCAGACAGTGTGCAAAGATGGAGTTCTAATTCACTTTCCCACGGTCCATTTGGTACGACCTCTTGGGAATAGTGAATAGACTCTATGTACATATATTGTGCAGGAGCTTGGGCCCTCAACTGCAAAGGAATGATTTTTAAAGTCTTGCCCTAGGCGAGCCAGTGGTGAGCCCGGTTAGGGAATACCAAAGTGCAGAGAGCACGATTTGCAAAGGTGGATAGCTAGAGTTGAAATTCCTTTTGGAAGTTGAAGTTGGGAGTCTTGCCATGCTTTGGTAAGGAGAGGGTTACACCAATCCATTTGATGGATTAATTCACTACATCTCTGTTAGGAGCCAAAGAAAGTCTTGAAAACCCTTAAAACCACTCATTTTGTGTTAGGGTACAGTACGGAAGGTGGTCACCCCAAGGCCCCAAAAATCCTTGAGGGGTTGACAAATGTTCCAAGAATCCTAAGAAAGGTTGCAGGGTTCCTTTGGAGGAGTTGAGAGAAAATCCCTATTTTCTCAAAGTAGGAGACCTAATAGGGCTACTAGCCTATTAAGCCCGTTTTGTGAAAGATTGGAGAAATCGACTATAAGGTTGAACTAGGTGGGACTCCTAACACCCGTAGTGGAGAAAATTAACATGGTTTAAGACACCTCCACACCTTTGCAAGGTAGACTTATGCATATGGAGGTTGCAAGCCTTTAAGGTGGAATAAGAGCAAGAGGAAGAAAAGCTAGAATGCACCAAGTGTGAGTCTTGGTAGATTGAATCTTTGTTGTTAGTTGGGTTGGCCAAAGTAACCAGGGGATCAACATTGGTTGAAGGTCCTATAGGTGCCAAGGAGTGTAGTGAAAATACCCTAGAAGTCTTGTGATAAGACTAAGAGCATGAATCAGTGAGTGATTCATCCAACCTACCTAATAGATTGGTATTAGAGCCCCAAAAAGATTTGGGATTGTCTAGTGCATGTCAGATTGTGAGTCTAGTGGGTCCACAATCATGGTGACTAATGTGGAATTGGCCAAGAAGGTCGATAATCAGGAGGACGATAATAAGCTATTAAGGGAAAGAATAGATCAACTTGAACAAGCATTGAGTGAAGTGCAGACCAAGACTGATGAAGTCAGTGATAAATTGGAAGGGAAAGAAGCTAAGGGTAAAGAGGTTGCAGAAGAGGATAAAGTCCCTGAACCTGACCCTGTGGTGCAGGAAGAACCATTCTTGAAGGTTGTAAAAGCCATGAGTGGAAAGCACTTGAAGGGATACCATTATTCAGTGGAAAGATGGAGGCAGATCTAGTCATGGATTGGATTGAAGGCATGGAGAATCACTTTGAATGTGATGGAGTCACAGAAGCTTAGAAGATCAAGATGGCAAAGTCAAGACTTAGAGGCTCTGCATTGACATGGTGGAAGTTCATTCAGACAGAAAGGGAAAAAGAAGGCAAGAAACCAATTTCCACTTGGAAGGGAATGGTTGTCAAAGTGAAAGAGGCATACATGCCAGATGTTTACAAAATCCAATTACACAAGAAGAGATAGAGCTTAAGACAAAAGGATCTTAATGTAAATTCCTACACTGAGGAATTTCAAAAGCTTTGCATGAGATCTAATGTGTCTGAGGATGAAAGCCTTAAGGTGGCTAGATACCTAAATGGGCTAAAATGGAGTATTCAAGAAGAGATGACTCTTCTAAGTCGCAAAACAGTGCACCAATGTTATCAATTGGCTATAAAGATTGAAGACAAGAGTAGGAGGAAACAAGATCAAACTTCCAGAGGTAGAGGAAGAGGAAGAGACCAAAGAGGTCACAAAGGTGGATACCAAGGTAGAGGGACTGAACAAAGAAGCCAGGGAGAGTCTAAACTTGTAGAGCATGGACGTGAAACAACTTCTAGAGGAGGATATGGAAGAGGTAGAGGAACTCAAGGGGGTTCTAACAGAGGAAGAGGTGCAGGCAGAAGTAACTCTTACTTTGCTAGCATGAAATGTTATAGTTGTGGTCAAATGGGTCATCCTTCTTATAGATGCCTGGAGAAAGCAACCTCCTCAAACAATGACAAGAGAATAACATATGCTCAAGAAGACACATCAAGTGTCAAATCACCAGAGGTTAATCATATTGAATCAAAGATAGGGGAGAATCTCATGTTTAGAAGAGTTCTAATCAGACAACTAGTCAAAGAAGAACCAAAGAAAAGGAGAGCCTTATTTAGGGTGAGATGCAAAATACTTGGTATAGTGTGCAAAGTTATTGTGGATTTTGGTTCCACAGATAATATAGTCTCAGAGAAGGCAGTGAAGAAGCTCAAATTGACAAAGACACCCCATACTAATCCATACAAGGTGACATGGTTGAATAAGGGACAAAGTGTCCTTGTGAATGAACAGACATGGGTTGAGTTCTCCATTGGAGGATACAAAGACAAGTTGATTTGTGATGTGTTGCCTATGGATACATGACATCTCCTATTGGGCAAACCATGGCAATATGACAGAGGAGCCATTTATGATGGGAAAGAGAACACCATCTCATTCAAGAAGGATGTTAGGACATTTAAGATACAATCACTATTAAAGGAAGAGGAAACACAGTCAAAGACCCCTAGTGTCTTACTAAGCAGTGGGAAAGAGTTCCTTAGCACTCTCCAACAAGAAGGAGGTGAAGGTTATGCTATAGTTGTGGTACCCAAGGAAGAAGAAAAGGTTACTCAAACACCTATGCCAGGGGAAGTCCAAAACTTACTTGGAAAGTTCAAGGACATAATCAGTGATGGAACACCATTAACATTACCTCCAAAAAGGACTATCAGTCATCAGATAGATTTCATACCAAGGGCTTCATTGCCCAACAAGGCAGCTTACAAGCTCACACCAGAGCAGAATCAAGAAGTGTCTAGACAAGTGCAGGAGCTATTAGACCAAGGACTAATCAAGAAGAGCATCAGTCCATGTGCCGTATCTGTGGTGTTGGCATCCAAGAAAGGTGGTCAGTGGAGACTTTGCACTGACTCTAGGGAAATCGATAGAATTACTATTAGATACAGATTCCCTATACCTAGAATTGAGGATTTGATGGACAGCCTTGGAGGGGCCAAGTATTTCACTAAGTTGGATCTCAAAAGTGGGTACCACCAGATTAGAATAAAAGATGGGGATGAATGGAAGACAACTTTTAAAACCACTGATGGGTTGTATGCGTGGAGAGTTATGCCATTTGGCCTTTCAAATGCCCCTAGCACATTCATGAGGCTCATGAATGAGGTGCTTAAGGATTACACTGGAATATTTGTGGTAGTGTATCTAGATGATATACTCATTTTCAGTAAGACAACAGAGGAACACTTGGAGATTGTACTCAAAAGGTTGCAGGAGGAGAAGTTGTCCATCAATCTAGAGAAGTGTGAGTTCTTCAAGCAAGAACTTGTGTATTTGGGGTTTGTAGTATCTCAAGGTTCATTGAAAATGAACCCAAGCAAGGTGGAGGCTATCTTGAATTGGCCAACACCAACCACAAGGACAAAGGTAAGGAGCTTTCATGGGTTAGCTCAGTTTTATAGGAAATTTATAAGGAATTTCAGTGGCATTTGTACACCAGTGCTAGACACTATTAAAGGAGGGTTAAAGACCAAGTTCAAATGGACTCTTGAAGCAGGGGATGCCTTTGAGAAGTTGAAGAAACAAGTGGCTACCCAACCTATACTTTTGTTACGTAGTTTTGATAAGCTATTCACAATAGAGTGTGATGCAAGTGGAGTGGCAGTAGGAGGAGTGTTGAGCGAAGAGGAGAGGCCTATAGCTTTCTTTAGTGAAAAGCTCAATGAAGCAAAGAAGTACTCTATTTATGATTTACAGCTATATGCTCTAGTGTAGTCTCTTAGGAAATGGAGGCATTATCTCCTTCCTAAGGAGTTTGTAGTGTTCACAGACAAACAGGCACTAAGTTACATTAGTACACAAGAGAAATTGAGTAATAGGCATTTGAAGTGGATGGAATATCTGCAAGCTTTACATTTACTATCAAGCACAAGAAGGGACAGTAGAACAAGGTGGCAGATGCACTGAGCAAGAGGATGTTGACAATTCAAGAAGTTCAACTTCAAAGTATTGGCATAGAGAGTTTCAAGGACCTCTATAGAGATGATGAAGACTTTTCTGAAGCATATAAGGTATGTTCTGATTTCCAAAACCACTTTCACAGTTAGTTTGTAGAATATACTCTTCAAAGTGGACTCTTGTTTAAGGGAAACCAATTATGTGTACCTAAGGGTTCAATGAGAGAAAATCTCAATTAGGAGAACCACAATGGTAGCTTAAGTGGACACTTTGGCATCAACAAGACTATGGAGTTAGTACAGAGGTTTTATCATTGGCCCAAGTTTCCAAGAGATGTCAGAAGGTATGTTGAACAATGTGTGGTTTGTATGAAAGCCAAAGGAGGAGCTAGCAATGCAGGTTTGTACCAACCTTTACCTATTCCCAATAGACCTTGGGAGTGCATTAGTATGGATTTTATTGTAGGTCTCCCTAAGACAAAGACAGGGTTAGATAGTGTTTATGTGGTGGTAGACAGATTCAGTAAAATGAGTCATTTCATTCCTTGTTAAACCACCCATGATGCCAGTTATATTGCTCATCTCTTCTTCAAAGAGATTGTGAGGATACATGAGCTACCCCTAAGCATTGTATCAGATAGGGATGTCAAGTTCATGAGTCACTTTTGGAAGACTCTATGGAGCATATTGGGTACAAATTTGTTATTTGGATCAGCTTACCATCCACAAACAGATGGTCAAACTGAGGTGATCAATAGTGTTAGGTAATTTGCTTAGATACCTAACTAAGGAGTATGGGCAGACATGGGATCTAGTGATTCCTCAAGCTGAGTATCCCTATAATGATAGTGTAAATCAGACTATTGGCAAAAGTCCTTTTGAAGGTAGTGTATGGGTTGCATCCAAGGGGAGTGTGTGAACTTAGAGATTTGGGGGCTATGAAGTATAGGAGTGGCCATGTAGAGGATTTCTCTCAGACAATGATGGAGATACAAGAGCAAGTGAAAAAGACTATCACAGAGGCTACCAACACATTGAAGGCTAAAGTGGATGTGTCAAGGAGGGATGTACAATTTGCAGTAGGAGACTATGTCATGGTTCCTCTGAACCAGTCAAGGTTACAGAAAGGAGTGCCAACTAAGTTGCAGATGAAAAGAGTGGGACCATGTAAGGTGTTAGCCAAATATGGACATAATGCTTACAAGGTGGAATTACCCTCAAATTTGAGTATTTCACCAGCGTTCAATGTGGCAGACTTGGTGAAATTCAATGGAGACAGACTTGAACTAGACCAGCAAGGAGATATTGGAAGATGTCAGCATTGAGGTCTTACCTCTCAAACCTAAGCTCCAAGCAGAGAGGATCTTAGAATCCAGGGTGAAGAAGTCAACCAGACACAGGGTATACATGGAGCATCTAGTACAGTGGAAGGATCAACCAGAATCTGAAGCTACATGGGTGGAGGAAGGTAACTTCAAGAAATTAGGCATTGACCTGTCTCTAATTTCTCCTCATGTTCCTTGAAAGTTGTGCAGAGGGGGAGAATGGTGCAAGAGCACCCTTGGGTTGTTCAATCAATCCTAGTTCATTTTGGTGTGTGTAAGCCTTTAGGGCTTTTTGATGTTTTCTTTAAGGTCATGTTGACCATGGCAGAGGGTACAATAGGGTTTGGTCTATAGAGTTTGAGGATAAATTGCAATTAGGGGCTAGAAAGTTCTAAAGCCTTCGATTTACATAATTAGATGGAGATGTTAGCATGATGTCAGTAGGGTCTAGGATGGGTTAGAATCATGTTTCAACAATGATTAGAGATTTTGGCAAGGTTTGGTGAGCATTGGAACTCATTAAGTTAGTTTTGCAAGAAATTGTCAATAAGTTGTAAAAGTTGCATTTTGCAACTTTTGCAACTTTGAAATGTTGCTCGGACAACATTGTCAAGTTTTGAGAACCCGATGGAAAAGAGCCCTAAGAGGGAACTAACTACCTAAACACCCTACTTAAGACATGGATTGACCATGAAGCAAGGTTGGACACCCTTTGTACGGACATTATTCGGAAGCAATCAAGATTTTGTGTGTTTTTGTGTGCAATTTCAGTTATCTTTGTAACAGTAGGTAGTTCATGGATTAAATATTGCACTGTAACTCGTGCATGGCTTAGAGTAGGTGTTTTCATAGTTCCGTGTGCCTTTAGATAGGTGTTTTGATTTAGTTTTGTGTTCTTTTGTAAATAGTTTTTGATTTGACACTGTCACTAGTTCTATCCAGGCAATGTGCAAAGATGGAGGTCTAATTCACTTTCCCACGGTCCATTTGGTACGACCTCTTGGGAATAGTGAATAGACTCTATGTACATATATTGTGCAAGAGCTTGGGCCCTCAACTGCAAAGGAATGATTTTTAAAGTCTTGCCCTAGGCGAGCCAGTGGTGAGCCCGGCTAGGGAAGACCAAAGTGCAGAGAGCACCATTTGCAGAGGTGGATAGCTAGAGTTGAAATTCCTTTTGGAAGTTGAAGTTGGGAGTCTTGCTTTGGTAAGGAGAGGGTTACACCAATCCATTTGATGGATTAATTCACTACCTCTGTCAGGAGCCAGAGAAAGCCTAGAAAATCCTTAAAACCACTCATTTTGAGTTAGGGTACGGTATAGAAGGTGGTGACCCCAAGACCCAAAATATCCTTGGGGGGTTGACAAATGTTCCGAGAATCCTAAGAAAGGTAGTAGTGTTCCTTTGGAGGAGTTGAGAGAAAATCCCTATTTTCTCGGAGTAGGAGACCTAATAGGGCTACTAGCCTATTAGGTATGTTTTGTGAAAAATTGGAGAAATCGACTATACGATTGAACTAGGTGGGACTCCTAACACCCCTAGTGGAGAAAATTAACATGGTTTAAGACACCTCCACACCTCTGCAAGGTAGACTTATGCATATGGAGGTTGCAAGCTTTTAAGGTGGAATAAGGGCAAGAGGAAGAAAAGCTAGAATGCACCAAGTGTGAGTCTTGGTAGATTGAATCTTTGTTATTAGTTGGGTTGGCCAAAGTAACTAGGGGATCAACATTGGTTGAAGGTCCTATAGGTGCCAAGGAGTGTAGTGAAAACACCCTTGAAGTCTTGTGATAAGACTAAGAGCATGAATCTGTGAGTGATTCATCCAACCTCCCTAACAAATATACTCTTAACCAAAGAGCAGGAGAGGCTTCTAATGGATATTCATCACCATTGCATATCCACGAATGAACAATAAATCATTAATTGAATGAATAAGTGCTATGTAACTTCCCACGACTATGAAAATGAAAGACAACTACAATTTTTGGGATACAACTCTGCATATATTATCTCACAACCATGAAATCACATATGTAGTGACCAAACAAATGACTAACAAATCTGCTAAATAACATGAATATGATAGAAGACAATCAATAATGTCTCTTAGATCATCTTATAATTACAAATCCCAAAAGCACAGTTTCAGTATTCGTAATTAATTGATTTCACTCACTATTAATTCATCCCTTCAACAGTAAAAATAAATCTCTAACTATGAACAACGATCTTAAAACAACTTCGAGACTCCCACACTTGTCACAACAACAGGGGAAATTGTATTCAAAATTGTCGTTCCATAAAAAAATGTTCAACAAATATATAAATTTAGTCCCTTCATCTTCCATGACGGTTATAGCAACAGTTCTTGAAAATTAACTGAAATAATCTCATGACAGATGTCAATATCAGAAAAGAGTAAAAACAGAAAAATAAATATACTAAAAGCTATATAGCCTCTGCCTCTCCCTCTTTATCAATCGATACATCTATGGAGGCCTTGTTTGTTTTATGCTCTGGCGGTTTACGCAAAGTCATCTGGACACATGGAAGGCTATCGCTAACTCTCGGCTTCAAAAGCTCCTTTTCTCTAACACCCACGACCTAGCGACTAGCTGTATACAACTTAGTCTCTAGTTCTTTGGTCAAAAACACTAAGACCTTAAACTCCCGCGACGCAGCAAGTATAATCATCAAAACCTTTTATCGCCATCTATCTAGCATTTTCTTTTAAATTCACTAACTGCCGCGACTTGGAGATAACCCTTCACCTTAAACCGTCAGCTACATGGAACGCACTCACCAACTCTCGGGTTGATACACTGACTGTCCACAGGTTCCATTCTTCAAAGTTTCGGGAAATGCACTTTTTCCCTCCATTTTCCGATGATTTGTCTTCCTCTATCTTCTTCGAAACAGCTATGATTTCGAATTGTGTGGGTCCCAGCCTTCCCTTCAGAATTTCGGGAATTTCCTTAGTACGCTTCCTTTCCTGATCACTTTTAGCACTTCCATTTAGCAAATATTGGAAGCCAATCTCCACATGTTTCATTTTTCGGAATTTCGGGAATTGCACTTCCTCCATTTAACGATGATTTGTCTTCCTCTATCTCACAGCCTTCCCTTCAAAATTTTAGGAATTCTCTTACTATGCTTCTATTCCCGATCACTTTTAGCACTTCCATTTAGCAAATATCGAAAGCCGATCTCCACAGGTTCCATTTTTGGGAATTTCGAGAATTGCAATTCCTCCCTTTATTTTCCGATGATTTGTCTTCTTCTATCTAATAGCCTTCCCTTCAGAATTTAGGGAATTCCCTTACTATGCTTCCATTCCTGATCACTTTTAGCACTTCGAACTTCAATTTCCCACAATGAAACACTTTGGTACTTTCTTTTTCCAAAACTTCAAAACTTGCCACCAATATGTCAGGTTCCGACAAGACTTAGGACTTCAGACTTGGACCAACTGAAAGACTTGACCGAACATGGGTACCTATTTTCCCAACATCCCGAATAAAGAGGACTTAATCTCAAGCTATGTGGATAAAATCCGAAACCACATGAGGACTCACTTCCCGAAATCCCGATATTATCCAAATCCCAAATTCCCGACGGGTTTGCCAGTTTTTGAAAATCCTGACACTTTGAGACTTAATCTTAAAAATGAACTTTTAGCCGGACTAGAAATATTTTAAGGCCAATTTCACACACGAGGACTAAAATATGGCAACACATTTCTATACTCCCAAATTATTAGTAGATCCCACCATTTATGATCCACATTACATATCTTGTCCTTACATTTGCATTTTTTTCGGAAGACACTTCCTTTTCCAATCAAATTCAGGAGTTTCCTTGTTCCTAGATGTTAAGGTTCTTCTCATTAGTAGGTCTTGTCTTGATTCATCCTCAACTTCTTCTGACCAAGGCTTCTCTTCGTCTTGGGCTACCATCACCCTTTTGGGGTTTTGAAGGCAATCTATAGCCTTGTTAGCTCCTTCTCAAATAAAACACTTAAAGGACTTATGCTCTCGCAACAGTAGTGGTCCACATCTTCTTCCTCTAAAGCTTCCCCTTACTCTAAATTCAACCTTCACATTCTTGCCTTCTTCTACCTCTTTAGTCATGTTAGGTTCTAAGGAAAACTCTTTCCCTTTGCTTTGATAACTTTCACCTCTTTTACTCATTATATTGTTTTTCCAATTTATTTTCTCCTTACCCTTTAAGGCATATTTGTAGGAACTTTTATCAATGCAAGCTCATCATGAAGTTGAAATTTGAGCCCATTCACATGCTAGGAAACCACTTGTCCTTCACTCTCTTGGATATCCGTTTGGATTTGAGGCCTCATAAACTGTTCAGTATAAGTTTGAGTTTGAACTGACTTATCCATTTGTTTTAAATTCTGAATTTTTTAAACAATATTTGGACGTGATTTGAGGGCGAAACTCAGGCTTTTGAATGTTTCACCGTCTTAGGCGAAAATTTAATTTTATCTTTTCATTGTCTTCTTCGTGAACCCTGCACATTTTCCCACCATCGAGCTGCATGCTATTTCAACTTGGAAGCAGCTGTTTTTACTCTTTTTGGTTCATCTTCATCTATGTCTTCCATCTCAAAGTACATCTCCATTTCTTGGATGCAACCTAGAAATACATTTGGGTTGAGATCAGCTTTAAAATCAGAAGCACCATAGGATCTGTTATGCGAGTAGCATTCACCAAGTTTTCTGGTTTCGCTTTAGACTTATCTCATGATTGACTCAAACTTCTAGGCCATTGTGGATAGATCTAATACCTAAAAGTGATGCAAATAACACCACTGCCTGAAAGCTCATGTAACAAAATGATAAAAAGAGGACTGCAAATGGCATACAAATGATTCAAACAGCCATAGACACAAAAAAATGTTAAAAACAACAATAACTTGTAACATTTACTTCGATTAATCTTAAAAAAATATACATACAAAACACCTTGATTCGTTACTTCTATGCCGAAGACAACAGAAACTGAGTTATTAGTGGTCTGCAAGAAGCCATGAAGAATTCAGGAATAGTTATGAGAATATTCTGCCATGTCAGTTCCATTTGTTACTTTGTATAGTTTCTATTGATTTCTTGCAATCAACCATTTCTTACATTATATAGTTTGTATTGATTTCTTGCAATCAAACATTTGTGATAGAAAGAGAGAAAAAATTATAGGAATTTCTGTGAAAGCCAAAGAGATGGTGGATCTAAAAAAGCAAGAATTCTTAGGAATTGTTCTATGAATTGATCTTGAATCATAGTTACAAGATTTGGATTTAACTTAGATTCAACAAGCTGATTTCGGACTTAAATCAAACTTGGCGACCAAACTCGATGAAGACTTGACAAATTGAAAAACCCAACAAAATTTAGAGATTTTTAACGAACACAATAACTTCATCAAATAGAAGCTATTTTAGTATTTTGATTACATATACAAGTATACATCAATGAACTAACTATAAATACAATTTTAGCTGAAGGAAACAACACATGTAGATATATAAATATTGTCAAAAACTATACAAAAGTCATGGAATATGAAAACCATGGCATCAAATACAAATATTGAAACTAAAATTATTAGTCTATGGCTCATCCCAACATCACAAGTCGTGTTGGCATCCAAGATAGGTCTGAGATAATGATGTAGTCATAATATTTGTGTCTCAGTGACTGGTGTATATATTCAAGTGATGAATTTATTATTAAACTTTTTTGGAAGCCTTGAAGACTGCATGTTTTGTTGTCAAGCTCATTAATAAAGAGGAATGGTTAAGGAAAAGAATAAATGATTATATTTTATTTTGACATTAGCTAGGGTAATAAAAAATAATAGATGGGATTGTTCTATGAGTTGTCTATGCAATGCATGATTGATACATTTTGGATTATGAAAATGACATTTCTCGTCAACTATGACTCAACTTGTATTCAACTTGACAAAGATAGTAGCATCCCAACTTTGCCTATGGCGATCCTTGTATGTTAAACGAGTTATCAGATGTATGAAACAAGATAATCCTTGATGGTGTCTTGGATGTGAAGATGCAGATATTCACAACAAGGGGTATGCGTTTTGTAGATTTTTATGATCATGATTCATAATCAGTCTATTTCTTCAACTTATAGTTTGATACAGTTAGGAGGCAACACCGAAATGGAGTTGAGGGGTCCCGCCCCTTGCAAGGGTCTAGAATAAGCGTGCTTAGTGGGGTCAAGAGGTAGCACCCATTGTAGAGGGTCTAGAAGAAGCGTGCTTAGTGGGGTCAAGAGGTAGCGCCCATTGTAGGGGTCTTCGGATAGCACTTTCAGTGGGGCAAGGGGAAGCACCTTTGGTGGAGTCTTGGGACAATGCCCTTGGTGCATTTCCTGTCACAACATAGGGTGGGGTTGAGGTGTGGAGCCCTTGCCACCAAGTGCAAATGAAGACCTTCAAAACAACACATACCTTCATGGTGCACACCGATTTCATATTTTTAAAAATCTTAGATGGGCATGTCGTAAACCAAAGGAGCATTGAAATTTTGGAAGCTCTCTTTTGTAAAATAATTAAAATGGGTGTCTCTAGGATGAGACTTGCCTAGACTAGTTGATTTTGGTGAGACTCAACTGCTAAGTCTCCCAAACTCGGCGAGGGTGGCCTGCTTCTAGACTTTGCAAGTCTAGGTGTCCAACGAGTCTTGTAACAATGGCTGGAATGAATGATACAATAATGAATCCTTATAATAAGAAAAAAGAGTAAAAGCTACCTTTTCTAAAACTCTAAGTGAAGATAAAATTAGATCATGACATATATATATTCTCATCTTTTGACTAGATAGAAAAAGCACATGGACTAAGCAAGCTTAAATAGCTCGCATAAAAAAAGACTTATTAATTAATAAGGAAAATATCAATATACTAACATTTAATAATATACTAGCTTGTAGATTTAATATAATAATCTTAACACAAACTTCTTATGAACAATGCTTTGGTACCATCTACCTGTTGATGTGAGTTTTGTACCACTACATAACATATAGGATTAAACACTTGATACAGGATATCAAACACTCAACCCTCTCTTGAAAAGTTATTACTCATGAAGGACATGAGAAAACTCCAAGGTTCCTTACACCTGTGGATCCTAACTCAGTTACAATGATGTGATTTGCTGGTAATCACGTCGGCGGGCTTACGTTGTTTCTTCAAGGATATCAGGTTCTTGCTATGATGGTGATGGGACTTAGCTTTTCAATGTATATTCAATGGTTCCATCTCCTTAATTTATATCATTTCCAACTTCACTCATCAAACTCTCACTACTAAGCTACTCACTGCTTTGCTACTACTCCTATGAATGACGAAATTAGCAAATGGACGGGGATCGAACCTAATGAAAGCTTGCCAGCGGCGCTACCTCCATAGATGCAATGATTCAAGGGAAACGAGACTAGAGTACCACACAAGGCTTCCTAACAAGCCGCTAGGATGCTAGTGGCCTAGCATATAGATCCCTATCAAACACTTGCTAACATCACCATACAACTAACCATTTACTCTACTCTTACTTAACCACTTTCTTGAAATGAAATCTATGTTAATCAACTCAATGAAATCTAACTCTAACAATTGGAAGTAGAAACCATGCAATAACACCAAATGTTCTTAATCACCAAGCAAGACACAACAATGATTGAGAAGCAATTTTGGTATTATATAAGCAACAATATTCTTCCACCACCCGGTGAAGATGACCCCTTATCCCATTGACTGATGGAAAGTGGAGAATACCCTGAACTGGAGTTGGTAGTATCTTCTGATGATGAACTATCTTGGGGAGGCTCCACATTGCCTTGATTCCTTGGAATTCTTTCTTGTGTGGGAGTGGTACTTTCCTTTGATGGTACAGTGCTCACCCTCTGTTTCTTAGTTATGGGTTCACCACCTTCTGTTTCTTTCCTTTTCTTGTTCAACGGCTCGGGTCCTCCACTGCCTCCTGAATGTTGACCAGAGTACTCCTCCGGGATCTCTTCTATTAGTTTCATCTTTTCATAAGTAAGGGGGGCGCTTGTTCCTCGCAGTCTAGCCATCTTCCTCTCGAACCACTCATAAGTGAAAAGATCAACCGGCACCATTAATGCCTCTAGAGAGCTTTCACTTTCAATCCCCCACTCAATGGGATCCAATTCTAAACCACTCAAGGTGCCAAATTCTGGTCTTATAGTTTTGCCATCTTCCTCCAGCTGATCTGGTATCTGGAGTTGTCTCCATTTATACATTCTCATCATATCAACTGTTAGCCTGGAGAAAGCTCTCTTCCTCACTTCGAAGTCATCAGCTGCATTGGCCCAGTAGTCCTCAATATGGTGTACATGTCTATAAGGACTTCCATAAGCCTTTCGAATCTGCTGGTTAGGATCAAAACTCTGCCTCCCCTCATAAAGAGTCAAAGCATAAAGCTTCAACTCCTCCTCTGCCATTGCCATGACTGCCAAAGAGTTGCAACTATCAGCGCCTGCTTGAAGTGGGAAAGTGACCCCCTGCTTATGTTTAAGTTTCTGGATCCTGTCAAAGTGGCCCAACTATTTTGCCACTTCCATTACTATCAATCTGTTGGGTGGATACCTTGGTAGCCTCATCAGGCAACAAGTGCTCCCTGCTATCCGGATGTATGTGAATTTCTGAAACTGGATATACCACCACCCATATCTTTTGACCAACTTTTCTGCCTCTGGAGATAACCTCCTTTGGGGAGCCCCTTGTAATATCCTCACTGTCTTCATGGCAAAAGTGTCATAGAATGTTTTGAAGTACTTAGTGCGATGGACGTGGAGCTGGGGATAACATTCATGTACCAAATACTGCCCGTTTCCACTGCCAACTTCACCCATAGCTCTGAGTCCAGGATACTGGAACATGCCGGCAATCATGTAGAACAAATATGATCCCATGTAGAAAGTCTTTGAATTATGCACAAGCCTCAACTGGAGGTCCAAGTTCTCACTGATTATCTGGGCCCAATCGAACATCACACCCTCATTTGAGATCTTCTCAATGAAGTAGAACATCCAAGGCTCGAGCAATCCCGCCTGTGGGATTCCCATCACCCGGCTCAACATCAAAACTAAGTCACCATATTCTTCCTTCAAATCTGATCTTGTAAATCTTGGTAACTTGGAGTGCCTCTTCCTAGGCTCCTTTAACCATTCCTCGCATAGGAGAGTCGAATAATGAGCAGTGTTATCGTTGTAGTGCTTAGCTGCCTGGTCCCTTGTCATGAAGATGCCGACTCGGTGGTGGGGTACGTTGAATACCTCCTGGATAGCTCGGTCACTCAAATTGACAAGCATCTTCTTCTCGGTCCCGCTCCCATAATAGACTGTCTTGGTATGCTGATCATAGTGGGTGGCACACTCGAGAACGAGCTCCGGGCATGGAAGAGTAGGGGGAAAGGCTGCAGCCTGTGCAATCCCGTTTTTGATCATCTTCTTCACCAACACGGAAGAGCCTTCTCTCATTGCCCTATTCTTCATCTGGATCATGTTGACTGGCCTGAAGTTTGTATCTCCAATTTTCTTCCATTTGGATGGAAAGGCAGTCTTTGGCATCATATCCTCGGTGTCTTTCTTGAATTGGGCTTGCCTCTGCGTCTTTGAGGATGTAGGATCCATTCCAATTGACCTACAACATACCAACCTCACTTAGAAACACTCTAAAATCGAGAAAATCTCTCTTAAATCTGATCCATGTAATGAATTTTAACTTTCCAGAATTCTGGAAATGAAGAATTTTGATTAATTTACCAGATCTTAAGCATTAGAAAACTCTGATTTTATGATAAAAAATGGATAATTTTAAGTTATTTTCAGAAAATCATTCTTATATCAAGCCCAAAATGCTTAATGAATGCTTATCCATTATCAAAAGTTAAAAAAAAATCTGGAAAATGAAATCAAAATTCTTACCTCCAAGCTGAGAATAGATGCTCTTCAAATCAACCAAACTCAGAATTTATCAAAAAAAAACTTACTTCTAGAATTCTGGAAATGGCTCCAAGCTTAGAATGGCAAGAAAAATCTGAAGGTTGCCCCTTTAGAAATCGAAAATCAGAGGACAAGCTGCTGCTGGAGCGAATTGCAAGTTGAATTGTATTTGAAATGAGGTGAGAACCTCCTCTCCTTTATATGTTTCTTGCCCTTACCCTAAGAGGGCCGACTTGGCACCTTGTCCAATACAAATTCATTAATTACTTTACCTCCATTTAGGGACGACATGCATAAATATTTAATGTTTTATTGCCAAGTAAATGGCCGACCTATGTGAAGGAGGAAAGAGGAGTTTGTATATATAGTGGCGGAAATGTCCATGGGTATGGACATTTCCGCCCAAGGGAAGAACTCCCTTGGGGGAAGCCATCTCCCACTATTCCTTGGGTGATATTCAAATCTCCTTTCACTCTAGTCTCAGCAACACTTATAACTCCCTCAACACACCTTCAACAACACTTGGAATTTCTCTCACTTTTCATCAACACCACAGCGACACCACAGTCTCAGCTGGGCGGAAACTGAAGGTGGGATGGACATCAAAAATCTCAGAAGTTATCAATCACGAAACATTCAAAGTCACCCCTCAAAGCAAGCACAACAAGTCAAACCTCTCAACATCATCTATCCAAGTCTCAGCTGGGTGAAGAAGTTCGAGTTTTAATGCATGGCGGGATTTCATAGTATGATGGACATGATATAAAGTCAAGACTCCAGTTTTGCAAAACACCTCCAAGTTCCTGTCTCTCTCCAAACAAACAGGGCATCCACTCCTTCAAATTAGATCAATCTATCAAGTAGGAGTAAGAAAGGTCTTACAAGGGCATGGCGGAAATCAATGGGTGGATGGACATGGTGTCCAAGGTGGTGGCGGAATCCGCCATCACCTTGGATAGGGTGTATGTCCATCAACCATTCAAATGCTGAACTTGTTTTGTTTGCCTTCCCAACTTGATCTAAACTCTCTCAAAACATCATCAAACACTTTCAAATTTCCCAAATTTCACCCTTGCACTTATAGAGAAGGAAAGACAAGCTCTCAAGACATGGCGGGATTTAAGGGTACCATGGACATGGTGTCCATGGTGGTGGCGGAATCCGCCATCACCATGGACATGGCAATATGTCCATCAACTTTCACTTAGACAGCTCATCCTTCCAACACTTCAAACCTTCTACATTCCAATAACTAGCAAAATGGCCATGTTTGGGAGCCCATTATGGCTGGGCGGGATTCTAAGGTATGATGGACAGGCTGTCCAAGGTGGTGGCGGAATCCGCCATCACCTTGGACAGGGCCATCATGATCATCACAAAACAACCCACAAGCATTTCACTTTGCCCTCAAACAGCTTCACTTTCACATTCATTCCCTTGCAATCCATCACATACTCCATTTCAAACTTCAAACTTCAGTCCATCAGTGCATGCTAAGGAGGGTGGCGGAAATCAGTGAGGTGATGGACAGGGGTGAAATCAGAATTCCAAATTTGTAAAACATTTCAAAGTCTTCCACTCCCTAAGCAAGCAAGGCATCACCAACATTCCAAACATTCTTATAACCACCGAATGGAAGGGGTTTGATCTGTTATAACATGGCGGAAATTGGAGGGTGGATGGACAAGGTGTCCAAGGTGGTGGCGGAATCTGCCATCACCTTGGACAAGGTGTATGCTGACCATCACAAACATTCCACTCACAATCTCCTTCAAGCTTTATAAAACTATCTCAGCTCCCTCAAATTCCCCTTTCCAACCTTCTAGCATCCATCTCTCAATCACATAGGAGAACAACAAGCCTCCAAGACATGGCGGAATTTAGAGGGGGGA